>JBDJHY010619843.1:0-16293 GCA_039654485.1 Withania somnifera | reverse complement strand
CTCATGCTAGCTCCTTTGTCTAGTGAGTCTGTGATTCATTTTGATGCAGAGAAGCGGGCAGCAGAGATTCTATAAATCTACACTCAGGTGAAGGAGGCGCTTGACAGGACTAATGCAAGAATAGCCACCAAGAAAAATTAAGGCAAAAGGAAGGTGATTTTTCATCCCGACGATTGGGTGTGGGTGCATTTTTGAAAGGAAAGATTCCCAAATAAACGCAAGGGGAAGCTGAGCCCCTGGGGTGACAGACCATTCCAAGTTCTCAGGCGCATCAACGAAAATACCTACAAACTTGATCTGAAAGGTGAGTATGACGTCCATGATATGTTTAATATTACTGACTTGTCTCCTTGTGTTGTAGGTGAATACATGGATTCGAGGACGAATCCTTTTCAAGAAGAGGAGGATGATACAAGCACGGGCAGCACTTACATGTCCCAGCTATTCACACGGAGTCAGGCACAGGAATTGCAAGAATTGTAAGCGACTATAGGAAGAGAGATATTTGGGAAGCCTTCATCAAGCCATGTTAAGGGGCATTCAATCTTTGAGAGGTGCAAGATATGACAACTCCAGGACTTGAGGGGCCAAAATAAAGATTTTAAAACTTTAGGGGCTTATGTGGAGATGTCAAGACTTTGAGGGATAAAGTGCCTTTTGTAAACTTTTAATAACTATAAATACTCAAGTTTGAAGTATCTTATTTGCATACTTTGATGAATTGAATGAACTCTATTGAGAGTATAGCTTAGAGCTTAGTTTAACCTAGACGTAGTTTAGCGTAATTTTAGTACGCAATTGAGGGTGGATTCCCTTAGTTGCAAGCGTAACTTTTTTTTACATCAATTGAAGGATTTTCCATTTTGTGGAATCAATTTAGTTTTCATAAATTGTTGTTGGAATTTATCGTCAACTCATAGGTTCAATTAAAAGGTGAGGGTACCCAGTCCCTTGTTGTTCATAAACCATGGGTTAATTGTAAGTTTTCGCATATCTTTTTTCTCTTTATTTCTTTCTCCCTCATACCTTGTGTACCTCGTATTATGATCTGTTTCACCCAGGCCATCTAAAATCTCAAGAAAAGATCTTAACCCGATAAAAACAATCTAAATATGATAATTTAAGGATGGAGCAAGGACAAACCTAGCTTATAGGTATGGGTTAAGCCAAGTATTTATTTGAAGAAATTTAAGAAAATATTTATAGTTGTTCCAAGCAATTAACTCCACTAACTTCTTGATTATTCTTGGGAAACTGTATCAGTGCAATCTTTCATTTTACTATTATAATATGTTAAGTGGTTTGTAACTAAAAATCTTGCTTAAATAAGGAAATCATAAAAAGGAAATATAGCGTGTCTACTTTATTGAATTAAGATAATATTATCTGTGAAGTTCCAAATTATACCTCCATGTGTGCCTTGCTTCCATCCTTTAATCCATAGCTTCAAACAACACAACAGTAAGGAACAACCTGACCATACAGCCATCGGGGAGGATGACACTACTAGGAAAAAATCATCTAGCAAGTAATATAAGTAAAATTCATTTTATATCATACAAGAAAGAAATTTGGATAAGGCCAAAGTTAAGAGAATTAAGATCTCAAGATAGTTAGGCAAATATTGAGAATGACTAATGAAAAGTCAATACATTTAGTATTTGTCTTGTGTTTTCTGTTTATGCTGAATTTTTTTTTTGAAGAAAACTTGATCGGGTCATCCATGTGGATCAACTAGATCCATATTAATATATATCTTATTTAAAAATAAAAGAGAATGGACGCAACTATTCAAATAAGTTGTGTCTGTTTGGGATTATAAAAGGTCTTCTTCAACAGAACCAACATAACTTTTCTCCCTCTCTTGAAAAATAAAAGATAGAAAATAAAAAATTTCTCTTTCTTCTATCTCTCAAGTTCTTGGTAAAGGTTCCATTAAAAATTCTTGTGAAGTTTTCTTCTCTCAAAAGTGTTGGAACAATTCTATAACTAGGTAGGAATATAGACTATGGATATCTTGATGTAGTTTATGTTTATATATATCTGATTGCACTATGTGACTAGTGAAAAAATTTAATGATCCTGCAAACTTTGTATTTGATTATATCCTTCATTAGCATCATATCCAGGTTGTTTGTTTTTACTAGTCTTATTTTTTCGAAAAAATAGTTGTGCGAATTTTGTATTATGAGTTTTATTGACTGTAAGGAACCAATTGTTATCTGGTTCTAGAAAAAAAATGTTTGAAGGGAGCCATGTGAGAGTTGCAGAAACTTGTATGTGCCCTGTTCCTTGATTTTTATTGTTGCATGATTTCAAAAGGCTATGGCCTCCTTATTAAATATTACTCTCTATGTAATATTGATCACAAATTGTTTAGTGGCTTTACTTTTTTTAGATCATGGCACATGTTTATAAGCCATATGGTGATAATATATGGATAGATAAAAATAGTTTGAATACATAAACCAGTAAGCTTTTGTTCAATTATGGTAGCTCGTATGACTATAATTTTTTCTTGGTATTCTTTTTTCCAAAATTTTTATTTATTTCTGAGTATTTTTTTTTATCTTTAGTGAAAAATAAGTAAACAAATAAATAAAATTTACATATAGGCTTGCGTGTAAATTTAATTGTATCTATTTCTGTTCACGTGAAAATATTACACTAGTACCGCCTGAACTTGTCGCCAAAACTCACTTTAGAACTTCAAACTTACTAACATTTATATATCCCCAATGATAACTTTGAAGTGAATTAAACACAACCTAACAGTTGAGGTGGAAAACTAAAAAAAATATGGAGTGTGAATAGGCAAAAAAATAAATAGAAAAAAATAAGGCATTTTTATTTTTATTTTTACCCAAAATTATTTTTTATACTTCTTCTTCCTCACACCCTACCCCGACCTTCTTTTTCCTCACACCCCACAATCCCACCTTCTCCTTTCTAATATCCCATAAAAAACATAGAGATCTAGAACCTTAGAAACATATGACAAACTTATATACAAAAAAAGAACAGGACCTAGTATTTCTTCCCGTGCACAAAAGGAACAATAGCACTCAAGAATAAGGTTTTTCCATGAATGTATGAAAATACTCGAGAAAAAAAAAAGATAAATCAAAAACTAGGTACTACCTTCAAACATTCAATGTCTTCTGCGGTATATGAACTCCATATTAGACAACATTTTCATCTTCTTCTTTCTCACACTTCACCCCTACTTCCGCCATCCCACCATATATTTCACCCCACCACTTTCTTCTTCATCACACTCCACCATCTACTACCGCCACCCCATCCCTCTTAACCACCAATGCACCACCCCAACTTTCATTTCGTATATCACCCCACACAAACCCACATAAAAAAATTCAACTTTCTTGAAATTCAACCAAGACAATGAAGCATTAAGAGATAAAATCATCAAAAACAATTCAACACGCCGAGAAATAAATTTCCAAATTAAACACAATCCCACATAAAAAGTTCTAAACTTTGTTAAAATTCTACAAAAAAAATAAAGGATTAAGAAACAAAATCATTCAAAAAAAATACACACCCAACAACTTGAGGACATCCATCATTGTATCTCTGCAAGTCTTTTTCGGTTCTTGAGTTCATAGATCAAATTGAAATAGGTATTGTAAGTTTTATTTTTGTTGAAATTTGAGGTGTCAATGATTGATGTTTATTACGGCTGAGATTTTTTGGACAATTAAATATTTTAACTTTTGAATTTCAATTATTAGTTGTGCAAATTTTTCACCACCATTTGCTACACTATAACGGGGTTAGCAGAAGAAAAAAATGGGTTGGAAGGTTTTAAGAAGAAAAGAGGTGGGTTGGTGGTGTTTTTCCTTTTCAAAAAACTTTTACATATATATATATATGTATGTATGTATATATTTAGTAGGATAATTTGAAATATTTTTTATGTGACGCCAATGTGGCAATTATTGGGCACTAATGAAGGGCTGACGTGGTGCGTGTGTATTGCACTTTTCATTGTGAAACTAGCTTACATTTTTAAGGTGTTATTTAATTCACTTCGAAGTTGTTAAGGGTGGTATTCAAATAGGGACAAGTTCTAGTGAGTTCAGTGGGGATTTTTTGTATTTTTTCTTTATTTTTTTATGTAATGATTATTTATATGTGACATGAATAATATAAATTATTTATATTATTATATTTATTGAGTGTTTCTATTTGTTATAGAATTTATGCTTATTTAGTAAAGAATTTATGTGATTTAAGACAAGTATTTCTTAGATAATTAATCATATTAGATTACAATATATTAGAGTTCAGATGATAATTGGGAACTTAGTGAACTTTCGTTTTAAACTTGAAGTGAAATAAATATTGACATGGTTAATTATTTTATACATGTATATGAATTTAGGGTAAAATAACGTATCATTATCTCATGAAACTTTGTACTTATTTAAATTAGTATGTCAACTGCTTCAAAGAATATTATCGTTGAACTAACAAAGGTGATAAGATTAATGGAGATAATTATGAAATATGGAGTATGAAAATCCAATATGTCCTGAAAGAGTAAGAGGCTCTTGAAGCTCTTAACGTGTTTATGTCACTTCTTGAAAATGGTTATACCTCCCAATATGTGACAGATCTTGAGGCATAACAAGCTTGAAAAAAAAAAGAATTTTCTTGCTCGTGTAACGTTGCTGAGAAGCATAGATAATGATATTATGATAGAATTCTGACAGTATGAAAATACTAAGGACATGTGATTCTCTTTAAAAGAAAAGTTTGGTCATACTTTAGTTGCTATGTTTATTTGAAAAAGAGGTTAATATTAAGGGAGACCATTCAAATGGTCTGAATTCTCACAATTAAGTTTGATATTTATAAGAAATGTCGTGATCATACTATATGTATGCATCAAATTAGTATGTCAAATATGATAAATGAATTGAAAGATGCAAGTTATGTTGATTGAAGAGCAACAAATACAAGTTGTGATTCATTCATTATCACAAAGCTAGGAAAATATGAAAATGTACTTTACCCATAATGTCAACATCAAAACTGTGGAAGATGTTAAACGTCATTTAGAATTCAAGAAAGAGCATAGTTGACAGTGCTACCACATGCGTATATGACTAACTCTGGTCCAAAGCATGGACTTGGAAAGAAATGCAAGCATGATAGATTTTCTTAGAAGAAGAAAAAAAACTCAAAGAAGCCTAATCTTGATAAATAAGGAAAGGAAAATATTTCTTCTTCAAAGAAAAAGGTTAACATGACTAAGCCCAAGTGCTTCAAACAAAAGTAATTATAGTTACTCCAGGTGATGAAGAGGTACAAAATATAAATGAGGCTTTTACATGCCCTGCTAAACAAAAATAATTAAAAGCAATGGAGGAAAAGATGGAGTCAATAAAATCCAACCAAGTGTGAGAATTGATTGATCTACCTGTGAGCAAAAAATATATAGGTAAACGTGGATTCTCAAAATCAAGCATCAGGTCGATGGTAGTATCGAGAGATTTAAATCTCACCTAAAAGTTAAGGGACACATGCAACGAGAAGGAATTAATTATGAAGAAACTTTTTCATATGTTGTATGTTTTTCTTCAATAAGGCTAATTTAATCAATGTAGCTAATTTATATCTTGAATTACATAAAAAGGATTTAAAGGCTGAATTTCTCAATGGAGAATTAAAAAAGAAAATCTATATGAATTTACCTGTAGTTTTCATTGAAAAAGGTCAAGGGCATAAAATATGTCGATTTTATAGTTCTATTTATGGCCTTAAAAATTCTTCTTGATAAGGGTATTTACATTTTCATAATAAAATTGCCTCATATGATTTCACTATGATTCATGGAGACCATTCTGCTTACATCAAAAGATCTAAAATAAGTTTGTGATCTTATCATTGTATGTAGATGATATACTTATAGCTGCAAATGACAGAGTAAGTTAATAAAATAAAGGAGTGACTATCATTAGTGTTTTAGACAAACGATATGGGTGAAGCGTCACATATCCTTGGAGTTAATATTTCAAGAGATTGTTCAAAGAGGTTACTATCTCTTTACGAGAGTCAAATATAAAAAAAGTTGTTGAAAATTTAATATCCAATTCTGCAAATGTATCAATACTCTAGTTTCTAAAAGTGAAGCTTTAAGTTTGAGGATGTGTGTTAAGACTCCACAGAAAAGGAATAAATGAGAAACGTTCCTTATGCTAACACCATTCATTATCTAACGTAAGTTATGATATGTAATAGACCCGCTATTTGTTATGTCGTTGGGCTAGTTAGTAGATATCAATCTAACCTAGGAGGTGAATGTTAGAACGTAGTTAAAAGGATGTTGAGGTATCTTAAAGGCACAATTGACTATTCCTTATGTGATGTGACGGTATTTACATCATATATTGCACTTAAAATGATGAAATTATGCATGTTCTTGAGTAATAGTTTTGTGATTTAATATGTTTGTAGGGATTAAGTTGATATTTAGAAGTTTAGAGAAATTGCAAAAAAAAAACAGGCAAGTTTGAAGGATTCTTGGATGGTTCGTCCGTCACCAGACGGTTTGTCCAAGCCTGTCGCCCAAAAAAAATACACTAGATAAAAAGACCAAACCAGGTGGTAGATGGGATGATTCGCCCAACTATAGATGATTCACCCAATGGGTTTCATCCAAATAGCAGACGGAACAAAAGATACTTTAACTAAGATAAGATGGCTTGCCCAAGTGCTTTCGCCTAACTAGATCTTAACTGGTTAGTGAAGGAGATAAATGGAAGACCAAACGGTCTGTCTGTCACTAGATGGTTCATCTGGCGTATCTCCCAACTTTGAAAGGTAACTTAATCCAAGTTTCAAATATTACACTTATACCCATGCTCTATAAATACAGTATTAGGGTATTTGGAAAAGGGACTTTTCACCTAAGGGATTTTTGGATACTATTTAGGTTTTCATACATATTTTCTCTCCATAAATACAAGTGTGGAGTTTAAGATCATTGATCATTACTATACATCAATTGGAAGATTACCTTAGTGATATGACATTTATTGATTTATCATTTTATTGTTGTATGTCAATGTTAATGAGTGGATAAACCCACAACTCTAGGGTTGTGGGGTCTATGGGGAAACTTCATTAGGGTTGTAACTCGAGTATGATTTTTGCATCTACCCTAGCATATGAACATATTCTCTATGATTTAAATAAATTTTAGTGGTTGCAAACACTAGAACATGCATAGGTTTAGCTAGCACTAACCCTGTGGTTAAAATTGGTAGTTGAGATTATGCTAAGAATTTGGGCGTTAACCCTCATCTAATAGTTTGTTTCTATAGCAAGAGTAATCATCTTGAGTTATCATGATAAGGACAACATAGTCTTTCATAACCCTAACCCGTTGAAAAAGAGATTTATCTACCATTAAAGGTTGAAAAACTACTTAGATGAATTGTGTTGGCTTTATATGTAACTCTGCATTTAGTAAAGATTGCACAACCGTATAAGGTTATAATTCAAAGGTTTGTTGAACCCTGATGAACGTAAACTTAGATTGTCTCAAAACTTGAATTCTTTTATAAATAACAAACAGTTGCAAACAATACTTTCATACATACATTCCCCTTTTTACTTTATGTTTGTTGCTAGAAATAAATTCTAATTGACTAAATATTGTTACTTGATATAAATCCAATACCATATTCCCTGTGGGTCGACCCTAACCTAGTTGGGTTCTATATTTGATCAACGATCACTTATAATTTATTAAGAGGTGTAATTTGAGCGTGATTAAATTTTACCACCATTGTCGAGGAATATGACTATTTATGAAGTCAAGTATAGTGTCTTTTATTTAGTTCTATTTCTAATTTTCACTTTTTTGCGTTGTTTTTGTCAACTGCAAGGAGTAGTTAGTCCATGCTAAGTACTCGTAGTTTGGTAGTACCTCTATTTCCATTTAATCCATAAATATCATGAACGTTCTAGAGAATGAATTGGCCAAAGAATGCACCTCTATAGGATCCTAAGAAACTCCTTGTTGATGCACCATGGAGAGGGAATCATCTATACGCACCTCTTAGACCTCAATTTGTGAAGAATAATAAGGTGTATTTGGATGATGATAAGACAGAGCTTGATGGCGCTAGTGCTACTGGGGATATCATTCTACCCCTGTTGGCACCAGAAAGCAAATTCAACATTACCTGCATCATGATACAACCTCATACTATGAAGGGTCTATTTCGAGGGTTTGTTGTGAAGACCTTAATCTACATCTAAAGAATTTCACATCTATCTGCAAGTCATACAACTTGTGAGCTAAAATTCTATCACCGAATGAGGTTTTTTTCATTATCTTTAAGTGGGGAAGCTATGATATGGTTAGATGATCTACCTTCTGATTCAGAAAAAATTAGGGGGGAGCTAAAAGAGGCTTTCCTAAAAAGGTTCTTTCCTCCTTTTAAAATGCTAGTGTTGAGGGACGGGATAACCAACTTCTGGAAGAAGCCTGATAAAGAAGTGCATGAGGTCTAACTAAGGTTTAGTAAGAAAATTAAGCAGCGCCCCACACACGGGTTAGGGGATAATTACTTGAAGGATACTTTCTACCGTACCTTGAATGCTCCTTCAAAGCTAACAGTGGATGGTATAAATAGAGGGTCATATATATTGTGTACTTATGCTCAGGTGTCTCAACAGTTGGACACTGTAATGAGGAATACAATAGGTTGGTAGATCAAAGATTCAAAAGTATTCTGTGGTTCCAAGAATAATTTTATGTCGATAGAACAACATCGAAGAAAAGATGGGAGAGACCAGGACAAGGCTCACTTGAAGGAACAGATTGATTTGATGTCCAAAAAATTATTAGGTGGAAACTATGGTAAAGTAAAGGTTGTCTTATCTTATGAAGAAGTTGAGTATGATAGCATCGAGTCTAACACTGATGAAGACACAAAATACCTGTAAAATCAAGGGGTGGGGGAAGGGGTCCATCAGGGAACCCAAGTTCGAAACCCAAACAAAAAATATTTTTACGAGCACGAAGATTATCATAACAAGGTACATAGAAATTGAATGAACGAAGACACCTCTGACCAGAAGAAGGGTGGTGTTTACTTGCAGACAAGGCAGTGTGAGAAAGGGATCGGTAAATCTGGATGGAAGAAATGTTGGCTACAGTACTTTAGAGAGTAGAACCTTTCAGGGATAGCTTTAAGGTAATAAACAAAAAGATTTCAAATATTGATCAAGTGGTTGAATCGTATTTCATGTCGATAAAGCAATTGGAGTTTCAGATAGAATAGGTGTTAGCCTCATTGAACCATCACAATGGAAGCAATTTGCTCCAGTTTCAAGGGATCTAATTATTGTATTGACATCACCACACGCAGTGGAAAGTCATTGGCTGACCCAAAACCATCTAGAGAAAAGGCTAAAGCAGCTGAAGAGTCAACCACAAAAGCAGATTTGAGTAAAGTGAAAGAGAAACAATCACAAAAGGGAAAGAATGTTTTGATTGAAATGGGTAAGACAAAACTCGAAAAGGTGACTGAAATGACTCAACCTTCACCTTTGTTCCTAAGAAAATGAAAAAGAAAGCTGAAGATGGATGATTTCTGAAGTTTATGACCATGTTGAAACAACCATCAGTGAATGTTCCTCTGGTTGAGGCACTTCAGCAAATGCCCAATTATGCCAAATTCATGAAAAATTTGGTGACCAATAAAAGAACAGTCAGTTTTGATCCCAAAGATAATATTCATCATTGTGGGGCTATTTCATCGTGATCTTTGGTATAAAAGAAAGAAGACCTAGGAGCATTCACTATTCTATATACTATCAGAACATTCTATTTTTCTTAAGCACTATGTGATTTAGAGGCCAGTATCAACCTGGTGCCTTTGGAAATCTACAAGCAGTTAGCCTTGGGATCCCCCAAACCGATGACTATGTGGTTGTTAATGGCTGACCAATCAGTTAAAAGGCCAGTGGGAATCTTACTTGATGTGTTTGTTAAGGTGAACAACCTTATTTTTCCGTCTGACTTTGTTAGCCTCAACTACAATGTAGACTTCGAGGTGCCCATCTTTTTGGATAGACCCTTTTTAACAATTGGAAGAGCTTTAGTGGATGTTGAGAGAAGTGAGATGAAATTTTGGTTAAACACTAAAGAAGTAACTTTCAACATATGCAAATCCATAAAGCAACCATAAGATACAAATGTGGTAACCGTTATAGAGGTTGAATACGATGAAATCAAAGAACCCTAAATTGATGAGAAATTATTTATCAAGCCATTGGCACTGATGAATTATGACTATGAAAGTATGGAGGTGTATGATAAAACTATAAATGCCTTAACTGGAGTAGGGGTTTTTTCATATGAGATGAAAAACTTGACTTAATCCTACAGAACAGGCCAATACCACCAGCAAAGCCATCGATTGACGAGCCCCCAATTTTGGAACTCAAAGCACTCCCAAGCTATCTAAAATATGTCTTATGGGAACCAACAACACTTTGCTAGTTATCATTTTGGCATAGTTTATGGATCAAAAGGTCACAATCCTAGTCCATATTTTGAAGAAGTTTAGAAAGGCGATTGGTTGGACTATTACAAATATCATCAATATTCCACCAGGAATTTGCTTGCATCTTATAGAGATAGAGGATGATAGTGTTCCCAAAAAAGAACTCCAGAGGATACTTAATGCAATGATGCAAAGGTGGTCAAAAGAAAGATTATTAAATGGTTGGATGTCGGGGTTGTTTATTGAATTGCGAACAATATATGGGTGAATCCAGTTCAGTGTATACCAAAGAAAGGAGGAATGACAGTGGTGATGAATTAATTAATGAGTTATATCCACAACAACCTATGATTGGGTGGAGGATTTGTATGGATTACCGAAAGATGAATGTTGCTACTCTTCGAGACCATTTTCTTATGCCATTTCTAGATCAGATGCTAAACCGCCTTGTAGGTCAGTGTTGGTACTTCTTTTTATATGGGTATTGAGGATATAACCATAGTTCTATATCACTAGAAGATCAATAGAAAACTAATTTTACATGCCTCTATGGTACATTTTCTTTCAAAGGTATGCCCTTTGGATTATGCAATGCCCTCACTACGTTTCAGAGGTGCATGATGTTTATCTTCTCCAACATGGTGAAGGGATCTCTGGAGGTATTCATGGATGATTTCTTGGTAGTAGCTGACACATTTGAAGACTTCCTAACTAATTTGTGCAATGCCCTACAAAGATGCATTGAAAGTGAATCTCGTTCTTAATTAGGAAAAGGGCCATTTTATGGTAAGAGAAGGAATTTTCATAGGATATAAGGTTTCAACAAAAGGTAATGAGGTGGATAAATCCCAAGTAGAGGTGATGGAAAATCTACCACCACTAATTTTTTTCAGTAGGTGTGAGAAGCTTTTTGGGACATGCAGGCTTTTACCGAAGATTTATTCAGGATTTTTCAAAAATTGCAAGCCCCCTGTTCAAACTCCTTGAGAAATAAGTGAATTTATTGTTCAACGAAACTTATTTGAAAGCCTTTGAAGGGCTTAAACAAAAATTGATCACTATACCAGTTACGGTCGAGCCTAATTGGACAGATCCTTTTGAGTTGATGCGTGGTACTAGTGGTGTAGCATTGGGAGCTGTGATTGGGTAGAAAAGAGAAGATTTTCCATCCTATCTATTATGCTAGCAAAACATTGAATGAAGCACAAAAGTATAATGTTGTTAAGCAAGAGATTCTGGTTTTGGTTTATGATTTTGAGAAATACAAATCTTACCTTCTAGGCACCAAAGTAGTAGTGCATACTGATCATGCAGGCCTGAGATATCTCATAGACAAAAGAGATACTAAAACTTGATAAATCCATTGGATAATGCCGTTACAAGAATTTGATTTTGAGGTGATAGACCGTAAGGGGTGAGAAAACCAAGTGGTTGATCACCTTTCAAGACTAGAGGCAGATGGGAGAGAAAAGGTGGATGCAAAAATTGAAGACGTTTTCCCTGATGAAAAGGCCATGGCTATTAAGATGGATAGAGCTCTATGGTATGCATACTTTTCCAACTTCGTGGTCAGCAACATCATGCCAAAAGGCCAGAACTCGTATGCTAGATGAAAATTCCTCCATAAAGCCAAAAGATACTTTTAGGATGAGCTTTTCTTATTTAGGCTCTGTAATATAGTACTATATAGCGATGTGTACCGGAAGTTGAACGGGAGTTATTCTTGAAGTATGTCATTCATCACCAACTGAAGGGCGCCACGGGGGTTCTTGGACTGCATCAAAAATCCTACAGTGTAATTATTTTTTTCTTGCAATACATCATGATGCATATGAGTTTGTAAAGGAATGTCAGCAGTGCCAAATGCAAGGAGTTGTCTCACGCAAGCATGAACTTCCTTTGACTCCTATCCTGGAAGTTGAGATCTTTGATATATGGGGAATCAACTTCATGGGCCTTTTTATGAGTTCATATAGTCAAAAGTACATCCTAGTGGCATTGATTATGTGACTAAGTGGGTTGACGTTGTCACCTTATCTGACAATGAGGGAAAGAAGGTCGTGTCTTTTATTAGAAGGAACATCTTTACCAAGTTTGGGACCCCAAGAGTAATCATCAGTGATGGAGGTTCTCACTTCTGTAATAAGGCCTTTAGAGCAGTGTTGTCTAAGTATGGGGTAAAGCAGCACAAGGTGGCAACATCTTATCATCCTCAAGCTAGTAGTCAGGTGGAGTTTTCCAACAGAGAGATCAAGTCGATACTGGAAAAACTATAAATGTTACCAGGACAGATTAGTCTAGTAAGTTAGATGACATATTTTGGTCTTAGAGAACTGTATTTAAAATGTCGATAGGTATGTCCCCTTTTCAACTGGTATTGATAAGTCTTGTCATTTACCAACTGAGCTAGAACATAAGTCAATGTGGGCTCTAAAAAGGGTGAATTTAAATTGGGATGCAGTCGTCAAACTACAGTTGGACCAAATTAATGAACTGGATAAGTTTAGTACCAAGGCTTATGAAAGGGCATCAATATTCAAGGAAAGAATGAAAAAGTATCATGATCAAAGGATTGAGCAGAGAAAGTTTAACTTGGGAGATATGGTGATACTTAGCTCTAGATTGGGACTATTCCAGGTAAGATAAAGTCAAAATAGTCAGGCTCGTACCTCGTCACAATAATTTTCCCATCAAGAACAGTAAAAATGGAAAATGAAAAAAGGAGTTGGTTTAAAGTAAATGGGCAACGCATCAAGAAATTTCACGGATCTATGAAGGAAGTTCATTTTTTGGAGAAAGTTTCACTTGATGAAGTCTGAGTAATCAAGATGGTTCTGTCATGCCGTGATGTTAAATCAAGCTCTATTGGGAGGCAACCCAAATCAGTGGAACTACAGAGGTACATACCCTCTTTCCTTTATTTTTTCACTTTTATGGGAATTATATTAGGGACAACACAGCATTTTTTATGCAGGAGGGGTAGTATTGTTTGGTTTTGTTTCTTCTGAGGATTTTTGTTGCCAGTCTTTTCCCTCAAACATGCTATATAGGAGAACTAACATGTTTAGGTTTTTTTTAATATTTTTATGCATTTCATTAAACAATTGATACCCCTGTATACAAAAAAAATTCAACATCGATATATTTGTTGGCTTTTATTGAGTGTTGATGGTATTTCATTCTTAGTTGTACAATATAAGTATTATTGATTGTGTTTCTATTCCCTGAACCATCTTCATAACAAGTTTATATTGAGATAAGTTTTTACTTGTAAGTGTGGGAAAGTAATTTAATCTAATCTTTTTGTGTATATAACACCTAAAACTTGCCTCGTTCAAATTTGGCTAAGTAGGAAGTAGGTTAATGTGAAAATGATCCTAGGCCTTCTTTGATAAGTCACTAAAGCTTAAAAGAGTCACCAATAAGTGTTGAGTTTCAAAGTTGAACCCTTTGACATCTTCTGAAACCAACCATTGACTTACCCCCGAGAAACAGAAGGACAAAAATGAGGAGTAAGTGTTGTGGCCCTAATTCTCTACCGAATATTGTGTACCTTGATTTGGGTATTGACCTAAGTTTATGGTGTCTATGTAGAAAACACTGAGAGTTATATGTTGTAAACGTTCTGTCTTAGCCCTGGTCTGGTAGTGAATAATTTCTCTACAACCTAAGATTGAACTTAGGTTATGGGTGGCACCGCAAAAACCTTCTCACAAAAAATTAAACAAAAGGGGGGAAGAAAAAGAAGAGTAAAGAAAAGAAATACATAAATATGCTTGAGGCTAAGGGCTAAGAAAAGAAGAATGTAAAAAGGCTAATGATGAAAGAGAAAAGGGGGGCAATGGAACAAACTAAGTCAGTCACTAAGTTCTTAAACAATGCCCTACCAACACTCAAACGTTCATTATAAGCCAAGCAAAGTCCTGGTGCGATTTAGGTCAACATGAGAAACACTGAGAAATAATTGATAAGGGCAAGCCTATAGCTATTGTGTGCATGATTAGATTTCTTTCTGAGTGCAGATGATACTTTTCCTATCCCATAGCAAATAAATCTTTGTGTGTGTGTGGGACTTCTTTGTTGTGAGAGAAAGTAGATGCTTGGATCAGTTGTTAAAAAGTTAATGTGATAGTTCTAGGGGACACAAGACTTACAAAAGTCCTTTCAATGTCTTACTTAGAAAATTCCAGTTAGCAAATAAATCCAGTTAGCCTATGTGACATGATGCCTACTGAATGATTTTGCTGAGTTGAATTATGTACAAGGGATGTTTTAAGTGCTTAATGTGTGTATGTTATATTGTTTCTTGAGGACAAGCAAATGTTCTAGGTTGAGGGTGTTGATGTGATGGTATTTTACGTCACATATTGCACTTAAAACTATTAAATTATGCATGTTATTAAGTAACAATTATGTGATATAATTA
Source organism: Withania somnifera (assembly GCA_039654485.1). Classification (NCBI taxonomy): domain Eukaryota; kingdom Viridiplantae; phylum Streptophyta; class Magnoliopsida; order Solanales; family Solanaceae; genus Withania; species Withania somnifera. The sequence continues at coordinate 1,314 of JBDJHY010619843.1, read as the reverse complement.
TTTTATGAGTGTTTGCAGGGATTAAGTTGATATTTGGAAGTTTGGGGAAATTGCATAGAAAAATGGCAAGTTTAAAGGATTCTTGGATAGTTCATCCGTTACCAGACGGTTCATTTAAACCTGTCTCCCAAAAGAAAATGTACTGGATAAAAAGACCAAACCAGGCAGTGGATGGGATAGTTCACCCAACAAAAGACGATTAGCCTAATGGGGTTACGTTGAAATAATAGATGGAACAAGAGATGCTTCACCTGATATAAAAGGGCTCGCCAAACTACTTCCTCCTAATTGGATCTCAACTAGATAGTAAAGGAGACAGACGAAAGACCAGCGGTTTGTCCTGCATATCGCCCAAGTCTGAGCGGCGACTTAATCCAAGTTTCAGATATTACACTCACACTCATACTCTATAAATACCAGTGTCAGGGTATTTAAAAAAAAGGACTTTTGACCTAAGGGAATTTTAGATAATCTTTAGGGTTTTTATACATATTTTCTCTCTATAAAGACAAGTGTGGAGATTTAAAATCATTAATCATTACTCTACATCAATTGAAAGATTATTTCAGTGGTATGAAACTTATTAATTTAACGTTTTACTGTTGTATGTCAATATTAATAAGTGGATAAACCTACAACTCTAGGGCTATTGGATCCATGGGTGAAACTTCATTAGGATTGTAAATCATATATGATTCTTGCATCTACCCTAGCATATGAACATAATCTCTATGATTTAAATGAATTCTAGTGGTGTCAAACACTAAAATATGCCTAGGTTTAACTAGCACTAACCCTGTGGTAAAAACTGATAGTTGAGATTATGCTAAGAAATTCGGGGCATTAACCCTCGTCTAATGGTTGCTGATTTAGCAAGAGTAATTGTCTTGAGTTATTATGATAAGGATAATGCACTCTTTCACAGCCCTAACCTGGTGTAAAAGAGATTTATCTAGATTAAAAGTTGAAAAACACTTAGATAAATAGTGTCGGCTTTATACATAACTCCGTATTTAGGAAAGATTGCACAACTATATAAGATTAATATTCGAAGGTTTGTTAAACCCTAGTGAACATTAACCTAGATTGCCTCAACACTTGAATTCTTTTACAAATCACAAACAGTTGCAAAGAATACTTTCATGCATATATTCCTCCCTTTTACTTTATGTTTGTTGCTAGAAATAAACTCTAATTGACTAAATACTATTACTGGGCATAAACCCGATATCATATTCTGTATGAGATCGATCCCAACCTAGTTGGGTTCTATATTTGACCAATCGCTTAGACTTCTGTGAAAGGTGTAATTTG
>JBDJHY010619733.1:0-16293 GCA_039654485.1 Withania somnifera | reverse complement strand
GATTTTTAGGCCTCGCAGCCCAAAATACAAAATAAAAATTAGCGAAATGTAGTCCTCATCTCAAGGGACAAATGGTTAAAAATTGAGCCAACATGGGATACGGATTAGCCCTCAAATATCCACTTACAGTTATGAACAAAAAGGGATTAAATTAAAAAATATTAACCAAAAAGAAAGCTATAAATGTACCACAAATGAAGAATACATTAGCACTAACACAATCCCCAAGCCACCACAACAATTCCCAATCATAACACACTAATTATAAGCTCACAAAGACCAAAAATGGAAGAAATTTATGTCATGCAATGGATAAAATACGGAGGATAAGAGATATTTATATTCCACTGAGGTACTCATCCCAATCGAGCAAGCTCAACGTGAATGCAGAAAAAAATTTTAAATCGAACCTTCGCGATCACAGTAGGTCTGTCACGTTTGCAATGAAAACTGGTCTGATTAGGTTCAAAGTTCCAGTTATTCTTTACTATTATAATCCCCCTATTGAGATCTCGAAGACCAATCTTAACCCTTCGCAAATGCATCCAGAGCCTCATGAACGCAAAGCGTTACCCCTGCACTAGATGACAACATATTAGCGGTGTTCTAATGCCAAAATACTCACATGATGACCCCTCAAATAGGTTTGGAGTTTGATGAAAATAAATAGGATATGATACCAACTTAGAAATGACATTTTAGACTTAATGGAATCGATAAAACGATCATCTAAGGTCATTTTTGCAAAACTGTTGGCTGAGATTAACACTTGCCTAATTAGGTTATTTGGCCTAATGGGCCTTCAAAAAGAGTCCAGTTTCCTTGATAAGTAGAAAAACCTCCTTCCAACCTAATTTTGAGCTTATGAAAGTGTCAAAATTCAATTCCGACACTCCAATTCTTGAAAGTTGACCAAAGTCAAACTTCAAACTCATATTTAACTATTACCTCTTCAAATAGCTTAATACACAACCGAAATCTCTGTTATTTAAACCAAGAGTTCTCCTAGATCAAAATACATATTTCAAAGCTAAAGAACCGTTGAAATTCTATTCTAAGAAGTCTTCAAGGGAAGTATACTCAAGTTTCCCTATTCTAGAGTTAAGACTCTAAAATAGGAAAAATGAGATAAAGCTCAATAGAAAATCTAAGGAATCAAACTATCGGTCTTAGAAAGTCATAGATGTCCTACGGTAACTAGGGGAAGCTCTAAACACAACTACATGAATAGGTATTGTGTTTATTTGTGACATTTTTAGTCTCAGATTTGCAACGGTGATTGGAGATGAAGGAGAAGGCGAGGATTGGGTGTAACTTTTGTTGTCCTGTTGAGGTGTAAATGTAGAGAAATGCTAGTCATATTGCAAGAAAATTTTAGCACTTGCCGGGGAAAAGTATAAAAAAACATGAAGGATATGCAAAGTGTATGTGTGTGTTGTGCACTATGCTTGGTTGTCTAAAACTGAGAGAAGACATTTTAAGACTAAATGTCACTGACATGGGTCCAATAATTATTGTTTTTTTTCTTATTAATGTATTTTTTTTACATTTTCCACTCAATTCTTTTTATATGTTTTTTATTAACTTATTTTTGTAAAATATCTATACTTTTATATTTTTTAATAATTAATTTTAATAAAGAGAAAAAATTTGTTTAGTTTTATTATGGTCAACACAAATGTTAGTGTATCTTCAAGGCGATAACTTTTTTTAAAAGAAAATCAATACTACATAAAGGATACTTCTTTTTTCTAAGTAAGTATTTTGATAAAAATAGACACTTTTAATATTTCAAAAACTTGAACAAATAGGCTATTAGCGTACTCATTGCTCTTAAGTAATCAGATTAATCAGCTAAAATATTTCTCCTATTTTTTTGTTTGTATGATTTTTCTTCTTATGTGTTTTTTTATAAGACAGACAAAAAATCTTTTACATGTTAGAATATGTGGCTTATAGCCTAATATGATGAATAGGTTATGTCATAAAGTTATATGAAATAAATAATTTAGCAAACATGATCTTGTATGCATAAAAATAAATTCTCTTCGAATAACTAAATATCATGTAATTAATCAGATTGCTAATAATTTTTTGGTAATTAATTTGATTATCAAATATGTATAGTTTTAAAAATAAAAATTGGTCAACTTTAAAAGATATATTTTTGTTGTTCGGTATTCAAAAATTAAAATGAAGAAAATGGTTAAAAAGAAGAAGAGAAAGTACATGATAGAATAAATTGAGATTTTTCTTAGAGATAAAGAGCAGAGACATAACATGTATGGAGCTTTATTGACATCTAAAATGAGTTCTTCCAACTGTCATGAGTTCAAATACTTCTATGATTGAGCAGGATAACATGTGACAAATTCATAAAGAAAATATTATACTTATATTAATATAATTAACTAAAACTATTTAAATATCTAAATTAAAAGATAAATACTATCTATAATTTATAGAGATAATATATATATGAGAGATTGTGGGATTATATTAGATATGTTGTTATTCAATTACATAAATTAAATAATTAAATTATTAAGAATTAAAATAGACATTAAATACGATAAATTGTAAGGTAGATGTGGGGGTGTGGGTGTATACTCTTCGAAATTAAGGACAAAGCTTAATTTTGAAAGCATCTGGGAGTAATTTTTTTCCACATTATTATTATGATTAAATACATAAAATAAAATAAAATTGATTCCATAAAAAAAGAGTTTACAAATGGAATTGACCTTTAAGGCTATTTTTCCTATTTATGCACTTTTTGACTATTTTACCCTTCCCATAATTGCATTATGCCAACTAAGTGTGGTTCTATAGTTGGTTCAGTAATAGAATGAGTTTTGGGTAAGTTGTGGGAAGTTTTGAGTTTTGGAGCCTTAAAGTGTAAAATAAGGAATTCTACGGGTCATTTAGAGTTCAGGACCTCGAAATAGAAATTTGTTAGTTCCATCAGCTCTTGAATATCGGCTTTGGTTTAGTAGAACCTTTATTTCCTAGTTTAGGCCATTCATGATGATTTTGGGTGATTAGATGGGATAAAATTAACTTTCAAGGAAATGGTTGATCTTGGTCAACATTCAGACTTAGAGTGCCTGTATTGAAATTCGATGGTTAAATTGGATTAAGGAGGTGATATTTGGTCTAGAATGAGATCTCTTTATTTTCTATAGCCCCAGGGAGCGTTTTGACCATTTTGATGAAAAGTTAGTTTTTAGGCTTTTAAAGGTTATTGGGTCAATGAAACCTCGGACCGGTATTTTGGTGGTTCCCTTAAGTATGGAACATTGAACTTAGTGTATTTACGCATATGGTGCGTGTGCACTGGTTCCAAATTAACCATGGGTCCATTCTAAGTTAAAAAATGGTTGGTTTTTGCTGTTGGTGATCTGCTATAGATGACCAATTTATTGGTCATTTACGCCGATAAATGGTAATCGGCGATAAAACAACCAAATTACAAATTTATCAGTTTCTTATAAATTGGAATTTGGTTTGATAAATTGTTCAGGATCAATAAATCAACCATTTTCACCGATTTATCAATCACCGTTAGTATAAATATGAGATTTTTCAATTTCACCCAAATTCTTCATATTTTCACATACCAAGAGCAGTTTTCTCATATTTTGGCAATATAAAAGAGGTATTTCAAGTCTAAGCTACTGGGTAATGATATCTAAATTCTTCCATTTAAACATGAATTTAACTTATAAATCATAATTTTGAATGGCAAAAATGAGAAAATTTTCCCATGAAATTAAATATACTATTGCAATGATTGTAACCCCAAATGGACCTGGGTTTTGAACCAAACTTGATATCTAGATTTCCTAAGTATCCAGTAACATATTTTCTCAATAAAATTTTGGTTTTGACCATGTGGTCTTGGGGTTAGTTTTTGAATAACTTCAATATTTGAATTTTGGGTGTTGATTAGTATATACTTTCTTGTGTTCTTTGTATTGATAACTAGATTGTGTACGGTTGAAGGCATTACAAAAAGAAAATACTTCCAGGTGACTGTTCTTCAAAATATAAGGAAAGTTAAGGTCTATTGGTTTTCTTATGAAGTGTTAACAAACTCTTTCTAGTTGGTCGTAACTAGGTAGAAATGGGTACTTTGGGGTTGATATTATCAAACATGTTGGGTCTAAAACGAGCAAGATAGAAATAAAATGAATTCTTGATGAAATTGTTGAACTATATGAGTGATTTGGATTAATTTTCTTGATTTAACTCACATAATCGGAAATGATATCTTGATGAAGAGTTTGGGGCCTAATTATATACTTGTTATTGAAATTGCAATGATGAATTATTGATACCATTATAATCAAGAAATTATGATTCCCGCGAGTCTAGAATGAGATACAAAAGATATTTTTTTAAATGAATACCTATGATAGGCCATTCTTATTGATTTAAGATTCAAACCGTGATATTCCTATGAGAATTGCTCACTTTGTAGTAATTGAATATGATACTTAGACTATGTCTTGTGCTATGGGAAATGAATCGATAGACAGTCTGAGGTCCATTCCGAATAACTAATTTGGATAGAAATTTCGAGGACTATTTTGGATATCTGATTTTGATGTACAGTCTAAGGCTCCTATCCGAATTTTTGAAATATTGACTAAACCATCTGAGGCCTATACCAGAGGATGTAATATATGTAGTACATAGACCTTGTGAGTCTCCCATGTGTCCTGACATAGACATAAATAAATCCTAGCAAGTGTGTATGTGAGATGGACATGCATTGAGTCACTTTTATTATGCATTGCTTTCAGGTGCTATATGGCATTTATTATCTATCCATATTTGCTGACTCATTAAGATTATATGATATTGACTAACTTGTTGAGATTATCTGATATTATTTGATTCCTAGAGATTATCTGATATTGATTAATTTTTTGAGACTATCTGATATTGACTGGTTCTTTGAGATTATCTAATATTTGATGATAACTTGTAATTGTATAGGCTCTAGATGATTTCATGTGATCCCTCTCGATACCGATTATCTTTGTTGAGTATTTCACTTGTGTTTCATGACCGAGGGCATTGAATATCTGTTCAAATTCATGCATACTAATTTGTACTATGGACTGAGCTGTTGTATTAGTATATAAATTATTATAGGTTGTAGTATATTAGAGGATCAATTGGTGTCAGGGGGTTCCATTTTCTCTTTATAGTTAGAAATATCGAGGACACTTCTGATATTATTATTTTGTACTCTCTCCTGGATTTTTTGAAATTTTGTGCTGGTGTTGGGCCCCACCAGACATAGAGACTCCCTCGACCTCCCTATTAGTCTAGGCACAGTTTGAAGATTAAGAGGTAGCTAGTTGTCTCTTCATCGGTTGCTAAAGAGTTCTCATTTATCTTTACTTTCTAATGTCTTTACTATATAAAGATTCTGTTTTAGACATTTGAACTTCTTTGAAAGAATCCTGTAGTGGCTTATAATATAGTGGAAACCTGATCTTTAGGGTATATATATATGTATACTATTATGATTTCCAAATTTAGGTGTTATATCTATTCTATTTCTGCTTTTACTTTGGTTATATTTAGATTGGCTGACCTATTTGGTTTAGGAAGGTAGGAGTAATTGCGTTCTTTTGGGTCATGACAGGTCAATATCAGAGGACTAGGTTCGTAGGACCTTTTTATACTAGCCAAGTTTAGTACATTCTTTCGGATTGATGTGGAGAAGTCCATTACTTATCTTTAAAAGGCTACAAAATTCAAGAAAAATATCTCTTCATTCTTTTAGATCTATCTAGTGTGGTTGATTCACCTGTGCTGAGTCTTTGCATATTTTTGTTCAACAGATGGTGAGGACTAGAGATGTAGTTGATAGGGATGAGACTGCTATTTTGGAGCTCATTGCCCAAGGTAATAGTTGGGCTAGAGATAGAGATAGTCTAGGGGAGCAACCCTAGAATAAGGTCTGGCTAGGGCAACCTCCCCTGATCTCCAAGTTGATAAAAATAAGGGGAAGTTTCCTTAGGAGTACATGATATCCCCATTGCCACCTGACACATTGTTGTGGTTCTAGGGGTGTTGGCTAGCATGGCACATGGTGGTACATCTAGGGGTTTGTAAACTTTGGAAGGGACAAGGACTCCAGATCAGCATGATAGTTTGAGAGTTCATAATTTGTTGGCTAGCCATCAGTGGTTCCATTTCATGTGGGTCATCCACATGAGGTTTAGGTTCTATCGGGATAACTGCTAGTAGTTTAGGTGCTAGTGGGGCAACCGCGGATTGCACATTGAGTTCATAAGTTCCAGATTCCACTAGTTAGGACTAAAAGTTCAGTCATTGCTGAGATGTCAGATGAACAACAACAGAGGTTGATCTATTTAAGAAGATGGACTCGCTGCAATTTTAAGGTATGTCAACTGAGGATCCATACAAGTTTTTGACTACTTTCCATGAGTTACTCCAGAGTGTTGGGTTGGTATATATGCATGGGGTAGATTAATACAGTTTTGCAGCTTCAAGGACCATTTGGACAATGGTGGCATTCTTATGTTGATTCTATACCAACTTGGTCTCCTCCCATGACTTGGGAGATATTTTCTTAGGCATTTATGGAGAGGTATGTGCCCCATAGTATGAGAAATGGTATTCCTCGACAATTTGATTAGCTGAGACATAAGGGTATGACAATTGATGAGTATGTGTCTTGCTCCTATGAGCTATCTAGACATGGTTTAGCTATCTTGCCAAATAACCAGGAGAAGATAGAAAATTTTATGATAGGGTTGATATTTCCACTTTAGTGTTCAGTATTCACTGCCTCCTATCTTGAGGGTGCAACTTTACAAACTGTAATTGAGGTAGCAAGGGGTTTGAGAAGTTGTGCATAGTTTAGTTCGGTCATAGTAGGGGAAAGAGGCCCCACCCTTTTGGCTCTTTTCATCATGTTAACTATTCTCACCTCCAAGTACCATTTTAGGAAGCCATGAAAACCCTCTAGAACTACCTAAATAGTTCAAACTACTTTTAGCCCAGCATAGAGTTCTTATGGGTATCATTAGAGGTTTCTAGGTAGGGGCGGTCATTTTGGGTCTCAAAGATCTTCACATCAACCTATATCCCCTAGGGCATGCTATACTTAGGGTGATACTAGTCATAAATAAAGTTAATGTCCTAGCATGCTATTAGAGTCTTAGTAGGCTTCTAAGGCCTCTCATACTTTATTTAGAGCATCGGCACCTTCAGGTAGAGGTAGAGGAGGTGGACAGATAGGGTAGAGGTGCATAGACTATCAGGGGTGCTCCGAAGTAAGAAGAGGTTTAGGTCATGCTCCAGTTCATCCCATAGGTTGATGCACATAATGTTATGTCTTTCCATGGAGACTCGATCCTAAGTCTTCTGATGCCTTGATCAAAGGTATCATCCTAATTTTCCATAGGCCTGTATTTGTACTGTTTGATCGAAGATCTATCCATTCTTATGTATGCATATACTATTCTACTAGTTTTGATATGTTAAGTAAAGCATTGGTATACCTATACATGTGTCTATTCTTTTGGGTGAGTCCTTAGTGATGGATAGGGTGTGAAGATCCCATCTTGTTGTCTTTTTAGGGTTCAATACTTTGGTAGACCCGATTTTGCTTGATATGGTAGATTTTGATATTATTTTAGGTATGGATTGGATTATCTATATCATGTTATCTTAGATTTCCATGTCAATACCTATGCATTCCTAGTATCTCAGGTGTAGAGTGGAAGGGTACATGTAGGTTGTATCCTCTTAGTGTTATAATCTTTCCTTTAGGATAGCAAGTTGGTGGAGAATGGGTGCTTATCTTATTTTGCCTTTGTGCAGAATGTTAGTGTTGATCTCTCTTGCTTAGAGTTGGTCCTTTTGGTTAGAGAGTTTGTTGATATGTTTTCATCTGACCTTCCCGGTGTCCCTCCTGATGGAGATATTGATTTTGGCATACTTGGAGCTGCGCAATAAGCCCATTTCTATTTCTCCTTATTATATGGATCCCATCGAGTTGAAGGATCAGTTGTATGACTTTCTTAACAAGGGTTTTATCCATGCTACTGTGTCCCTATGAGATGCACCAGTCTTTTTTATGAAGAAAAAGGTGGTTCCATGCATATGTGCATTGATTATAGGCCCTTGAACAAACCATAAAGAACAAGTATCCTTTGCCTCATGTTCATGAGCTATTCGACTAGCGTCAGGGTGCTTCCATCTTTTCTAACACTGATTTGAGGTCTGGGTTCTATTAGTTAAGGATTAGGCCTTTAAATATTCCAAAGACGGCTTTTCGGTCTAGATATGGCCACTATGAGTTCTTGATGATATCTTTTGGGATAACAATGCCCCTACCGTGTTCATGGAGTTGATAAATAATATGCTTTCTCCGTATTTGGATTCTTTTGTGATTATTTTCATTGATGATATCTTGGTATATTCCAAAATAAAGGTTGATCATGTTAAACACTTGAGAAATGTACTTTATGTAATGATCCTTATGGTCATTAAGGTATTTTACATGTTATCTTGTGTTATAGAGCTTTCTAGTAGCTACCCCAGGTCATTTATGGCCTGCTAGGACCGGTAGTTTAATTCTCTGGTAGTTCAGCTGAGATTTATCTCACTTTGCCAATTTTAGAGCCTGAACCTAGATACTCATTGACTTTAGTCAACATTCTTGCAAGACATGCTTGGAATATAATCCCGACAGTTCCATTAGCTCCGTATGCTGACTTTGGGCTAGGGGGACCTTTATTTTATGTTCTAAGATCTTCGTTTTGAGTTTGAACTATCCTGTATTCTAATACTTCCATTATCTCTGAAATATTGATTTTAAGCTAGTTGGGTACACTTCTAGGGGTGCTCAATGTCATTTTTAGTGCCTTGGTGGCTTAGTATGAATTTGTCTTCAATTTGGTTTGGGGGTCCTTTCTGCTCAAATGAACTCTGATGGTCGTTTCATTGATTCTATTTAGCCAGGAATATGTTTTCACTCAAGATAAATATTTGGTTTGTTTGTTTTGGACTCCATTTTGATTTTGTGCCTTCATTTTGGGAATACTGCAGTTGTAAAATTTTTTGTAGTCTTCAAGTACTCAGAGTGATCATGATATAGCTTCCTTCTCCTTCATTTAGAGCAATTACACAAGAGCTGCATGATCACAGTACATTCCTTTTTCTCTTCTTAGAGTAATCATGCACTCTATCCATGATCACACCATTTCTACTTTTCTTTATTTAGCACGATCGTGGTGGTCTGACGCAATCACACTGCATCGCAGTCAGTTATATAATTAGTAGAACCTTGTTACTTTAGCCATTTACTCCATTTCTATCTCACTCCTCTCTTTTTCTAATTGAAAATTCTATTAAATCTTCACCAAATAGGTATAATAGAGTTCTTGGGGAATTAATCTTGCTTCCCCACTCTTGGTAAGTGCTTTCTTTCCCTTTGTTAACTCCCTTACCATTGTGGTTTCCACCATTGTTGTATTCGGTCAAGATCTTACTAATCTCTTTAGTTTCTAGCTAGTTTATTGGTTTTCCTGGTGCTTTGAGCTTAATTACGCTCTGTGATCATGTTGCATTTGAATCCCACTGCATTTTTCTCCCCGTTTCAGCTTTATAAATTTTGCAACATTTTGCACCTATTATTTATTCTTTCCTAGGAAATTTGAGGCCCTTCCCTTGCTCTTCTTTTGCTTATTTTTGGAGCATGGGTTGTTGGTGATGCCAGGGACCCCATGGAGAAGTTTGATTTTGGGTCCGGCTAGTGGCTGTCCCAAGCCTGTTTTAGGCCTGATGTTTGGTCAAGTCCAAAATTTAGTATAATTAATATCGTTTGTCTCTTATTGATTTCTGGACTTATATTTCATCAGTTTAAGAGTTGTATGAGGTTGTTTTATATCAGTCAAGCTAATATTTGGGATTTATAGTGCACTAGTTGTCAGACAATATGTACGTTCCATGGCTTTCTCTTGGCATATAGCTTATATAATTACACTGAATAACATCCATGGGTTGGGTTTTCTAGGTTAATACCATATACTTCGACCGCTTCTTAGCTCCTTTATTTCTCCTTCTTCCCTATTGGCGTTCAGTGTAATTCAACGCCCGTGACCTAGTACTAGCTCGTGATGGATTTAGTATGACTCTAGAAGTAGTAGAACACTTTTACATGGGTTGTCTTTTGGGTTTTTACCTCGGGTCTGGGCTGGTGTGTTGTGCTGCTAGCTGTAGCTTACTTGATTCTATGCAGGGCATATGTTAGCTGCAGATATTGTTGTGCTATTGCATTTATATTGCTGGATAGGGTTCTGTTTTGAGAGTACATTTGGGGCTGGGGCCTATATCATTGTTACCATTTGATTATTGGACGTGGAGGCTGGTTAACTAGTAATAATAATAAAAATGGATAAAACTGTAATAATATGGAACTTTTTGCTAATAATATAAGATAATTGATCTTTTTACTTGCTTTAGACTTGGCTGCATACTGAGCACCGGTACTACCCTTTTCTTCTTATTTTAGACCAGGTTTCATACCCTGGCATTAGGGACTACCATTTACTACTTCTTCTAGGACTTGGGTCCCACTTTGTTCGGCAGTGAGTATAGCCACTGGCACTTGATCTTGTCTTTGCCAACCAATGAGTAAAACTTACTATACTTATCATGCTGTTGATTTAGGGACCTTAGTGATACTACTATATTAAAGCACGGGGCCCCGTGAGTTGCTTGGTTTACGACAAGATTAGACTATTATACTAAGGTATTATATGATAGATACTAAGACTCCTTGAGATTCTTTGATATTGGGATATGAGATTACTGTGTTTATATGTGGTGGGAATACCTCCATGGATCTTGCCTCTGGGATGTGTGCGATTGGATGAGGGGTATAGGTCAGAGTGTGAATATACAGGGATTATCCCTTCTATGTGTCCTTCTTTCTAGGCCTACGGGTAGTGGAAGAGGAATGTACACAGGAACTAAGACATTGTTTGGTTGTGTTACTTTTCTGCACTTGTTTGCTTCAGTGTATCCTCGGTAGTATAAGATGCTGACGGGTGAGCATGACATCCATAGACACTACCATTCTTATGGGGACTTGGTAGTGTTAGTTTACTTAATGGTTTCTATATTCTACTTTTAAAGATAATTTTAGATTTTGAAGCTTCTTACTCTATGGGTTATTTGTGCATTGTGCAACTTGATTTATCATGCCCTTCATACCTTGAGGTTATGGATATACTATCCATGTTCCTTATTGCCTGCATTATCTGTCTTTTTAGTTATCATTGTTATTATTATTGTATTTCTTTAAGGACACCGAGTACGTTCTTTCCTTCTAATTGTGATCCTATTCAATATTTTAGATAGTGTTAACGATGCTCTATTTGTCTCTTTTCTCCATGTCTATATAGCTAGATCCTCATGTTATATTAGTTACTTTTATTGCCTTAATTTCTTGCATTCCTATTATTTACTACTTTTATGTTTGTTATGTGCCTAGTGGGCCCTTGAAACCTACTGTATATTGGTTTCTTCGGTAGCTTGTACTCATACTGCACTTGTGTTCCCCTGGTGCAGATCCAAGTACTAGTACCCAACGTTGTTTCACGTATTGTGGTCGTGCTTCCTTGCTGTTGATTTCAGAGATAGAAGGAAATCTTTTGGCATCCACCTGTCCTTGATCTCTTTAGCTTGTATTTTTTGTCTTTTGTATTTTAGGAGACAGGCTTGTTATAGTCTTATACTTGTACTCTATACTTAGTGACTCTGTATATATACATTGATACCATGTCTTAGGGAGTTTTTTAATTCTATATGTATTATTTTGCTTCTCTTACTTTATCTCCTTTCTTTTCATATTTATTGCATTAGTGCATTCCATTATTGATTTAGTGTCCCTCTACTTCGGCTTCGGGCTATAGGTTTGGTTCTCCTATTGGTGGGATAGTATCTACTATCATGATTCGAGAAATTGGGTTGTGATGCTTTAGAGGTTTAGAGAAGTGAAGTGATATTCTAAGTTCTCAAAGTCTGAGTTCTAGTTGAGTTCTGTGGCTCTCTTGGGATATGTGGTATCCATGGAGGGGATTATGATCAATCAGGCCAAGATTACGGTTATGCATGATTGGGTAAGACTTGCCTCGCCGACTGATATTTAGAGTTTTGTTGGGCTCGCGGGGTAATATAGGATTTTTGCATAGGGTTTAAATTCTATTGCTGATCTATTGACTAGATTGACTTATAATAATGTTACTTTTCAATGGTCCGATGACTGTGAGGAGAGCTTTCAAAAGATCAAATCTTATTGACTTCTGCTCCAATTCTTACTTTTCCTGTGAGGGTAAAGGATTCACTATTATTGTAATTCTTCTAGATTTTACTTGGGTAGAGTGTTGTACAAGATGGTAAAGTTGTGGCCTATGCTTCGAGGCAGTTGAATGTCTATGAGAAGAAATACCCCACTTATGATTTAGAGTTTGTTGCGGTGGTGTTTGTAGTTAATTATGGATACATTACCTTTATGGAGTTCATTGTGACGTGTTCACCGATCATAGGAGCTTCAATATACCTTCATAAAGAAGGATCTAACTTTAAGGCAGTGTCGATGGTTTGAGTTGCTGAAGGACTATGAAATTATTATCTTTTATCACCTGGGAAAGGCTAACGTAGTGGAGGATAGCCTTATAAGGAAGTCCTCAAGTATAGGTAATTTGGATTCTATTTGGGTTGACGAGCATCCTTTGGATAGGGATGTTATGAGTCTAGCTAACATCCTAGTTATATTGAAGATTTCTGAGGATGGTGGTATCTTTGCTTGTAATGAGGCTGTCTCCTTATTAACAGAGTAGATTTAGGCGACTCAACCTGATGATGCTATATTGAGGACTATTTGTGATAAAGTGTTGGTAGGTGAGGCCATGTCATTCGTGATGGATTCTAAGGCAGTTATAAGGATTAGGGATTGGATTTTTGGTTACTTGGTTAGGTCGATCCTAGAGAAGCCCAAACTTTTAGATATTTCATTCATCCAAGGGTGACGAATATGTATCATGATCCGAGTTAGCAATACTAGTGGTGGGGTATGAAGAAGGACATTACAGACTTTGTTTCTAGGTGCTTGGACTGTCAGAAGGTGAAGTTTGAGCACCAGAGGTTAGGAAGTGTGTCACAGAGGATGCCCATTCCCTAGTGGAAGTGGGAGCGCATAAATACGGACTTTATTCTAGGGTTTCCTAGTACGTCGAGTAGTTAAGACTCAATTTGGGTGGTGGTTGATCAATTGACTAAGTCTACACATTTTATTCAAATGAAGGTGAAGGATAGTGCTCAGGAGTTAGCTCAGATTCATATTATCCAGATAGTTCGATTGCATGGAGTCCCTATATCCATTTTATCTAATTGAGGCACTCAATTTTCTTCGCACTTCTGGAGTAATATGAAGCACGAGATGGGTACTCAACTTGATATGATCACAACTTTCCATTCTTAGACCTGTACTCAGTCTAAGCGCACTATTTAGGTGCTTAAGGATATGTTGTGAGCATGTGTCATTGATTTTGGTGGTCGTCGAGACCAATTCCTACAACTTGCAGAGTTTACCTATGACAATAGTTATCATTCAAGTATTGAAATGGAACCATTTACGGTATTATATGGTAGGAGATATAGATCTACTATTGTATAGTTTGATACTTTTGAGGAGAGACCATGGGGTACTGATCTATTAAGAGATTCAATGGAGAGAGTTAGAATGATCCAGAATTGACTCTTTCTACCCAGATAAGCAGAAGATGTTGATAGGAGAGTTAGGCCTTTGTAGTTCATGGATACTGATCGAGTATGGTTAAAGGTGTCACTCATGAAGGATGTGATGAGATTTGGGAAAAAAGGGAAGCTTAGCCCTCGTTTCATTAGTCCTTTTAAATTCTAGAGCAAAAGGGAGAGCTAGTGTAGAAGTTGTCTTTTCCACTTGGTTTGTGTGTGGTTCATCTTGTCTTTCATGTTTCATGCTTCAGAGGTATATAGCCAATGAGTCTCAAGTGCTTCAGTGGGATACTTTTAGTTTAGACTTGGATTTATCTTTTAAGGAGGAGCCACTTACCATTCCACATAGGCAGGTTCAGAGGTTTAGATCAAAGAGATACCATCAGTGAGGGTAATCGGCCAATTGAGAAGGCTACTTGGGAGATCGGCTTTGATATGTGTAGATAGTATCCTTAACTTTTTGACTATTCAGGCACTTCTTTTTTTATGTTCAAGGACGAACGTGGTTTAGAGGTGGATGTTGTAATGAGCCTCAAGGGTATTTTTCCAATTTGTCTGCTTTCTAACTATTATACCCTTTCTGTAGTTGCATTATACCAAACGAAGTGTAGTTCCATGGTTGGTTCAGGAACTAAATGAGTTTTGAGTAATTTGTGGGAAATTTTTAGTTTTGGATCCTTAAAGTGTAAAATAAGAAAATCTAGGGGTCATCTAGAGTTTGGGACCTCGAAAAAAAATTCATCAGTTTCATTAGCTTCGGAATGTCAACTTTGGTCTAGTAGCACCTTCATCGTGATTTGGGGAGATTAGACGGGATAAAGTTGAGTTTAAGTGAAATGGTTGAATTTGGACAACATATAGACTTAGAGTGCACAGATTAAAAATCTAATGTTTCCATTGGATTTTGGAGGTGATTTTTGGTCTAGAACGAGGTCTTTTAATTTTTTGTAGGTGTTAGGAGCGTTTTGACCCATTTTGGTGAAAATTTTGTTTTTAGTCCCTTAATGGTGTCACGACCCGATTTCGCGGATCATGATGACACCTACTACACCACCAGTAGGAGAAACAAACTCCGTAATCTATAGCTGAAGCGAAGGACTACTACATTTAATTCATAAGAATATCAAGTCATAAGGAATAATAAAGTTGCGGAATTAGATAAGAAAGAATAATTACCCAAAACTCGGTATCATTGTCAAACGAACCACTATGTATAGAATCATATAGACGGAAGGAAACATAGTATCCAAAATGTCTTCGAAATATAATAAAGATGCACAAAATTAAAAATATAAACGGAAGCAGGATCAAGCTGGACACCAAGCTCACCCCAAATCTCCGATCTAAAAAGAATCTGAATGAACAACAATCTGTAAATCACAAACGGAAACCTGTACTCGAATATGCACAAGTGCAAGTGTAGTACGAGTAAGTCGCCGAAGCAACCTGTACTCAGTAGGCTTCAAGGGCCCACTGAGCGCATAACAGTAATAAGTGCCATAAATAACAGAATACAAGAATAAAGGTCACAGAAACAAATAGGACAATACAGGAAAACTAGAAACTCAAGTATTACAATTTCCACATAGATAGATAGTGCAAGCTACTCATATAATAGGATAACAGGTAATGGAAGAGAACGTACCCGACATCCTCGCAACAATATATCTGAATTATAACTCAATAAATAATAGGAGTCAAGGAAGATAGGGAATAGATCATGGTCGGTATACCGGTAACCTAAAGTGAAAGGATATAAAATGAATAAAAATAATAAGCACTAATTCCCACATAACAAGGAGCAAAAAGTGGACAATAATAACAGATAAGTAGTAACATGAATAATAAAGTAAAGCACATAAATGCTGACAAGTCCTCTATAAGAAGCACAGCGTACATACAAAACATGCTCAACCGTAGGCATCCCATACTACCAGGGGTACACTGAAGAAAACAAGTGCGGTAAAGTAACAAACACATGGTAGTCATAGAACCTCACTTCCCACTGTCAGAACCACAATCGACACCTTGTGCCCCATATTGGTATCATTTGTCGGCACCCTGTGCCTCATATCAATCATATCAGAGTCTGTAATAGCCGTACTTGACAAATCAAGGTGTCCCACGCCGATGTATATATATGTGGTAGTATTACCTATGGTCATCAATAATCATTATCATCATATCTCCACAACTGCTAGCACCATATGTGTCAAAAAGATGTATTCACTGCCATACGATGACGCTCTAAAGTCCCAGCATTGTACTCACTGCCGAACGGAGTTGGTCTCAAGTCCAAGCATTTATTAGTAAAATCAAATATATATAAATCTAAGTCCCGGTGCCAGGAGGTAAAGCATGGACTAAAACAAGTAAAAATAGTATTACCAGGTGCTCGATACCATGTTGAAACTAAACTAGTAAAAACAATTACTTGTATTATACTTATTATTATATTATCATTTTTAGATCTTTACG
>JBDJHY010619623.1:0-16294 GCA_039654485.1 Withania somnifera | reverse complement strand
CTTACATGAGTTCTGCCTGCTGGACCTAAGAGTACCGGAGGAGATGCATACACCGGACTAGTTACTTCATGTGTTTGTATTTACTTTTTCGTACTTATTTTCTTCAGTGTACCCTAGCTGAGATGTAAGGCTTACGGTGAGCATATTTTTGGTGTGCGCTTTACTTCTTTCTGGGGGACTTGACAACGTTTAATTACATTACTTTATTATTCTTATTCATGCTTACTTATTTTTATTGGTTAAGTGATACTTCATGTTATGTGGGATATAGTGGTTTGTACTCTTATTCAACCATCTACTCTTTTACTTGAGGTTACCGGTATACTGTCTATATTCTTTTACTATCTTCTTTTGACTCTTGATTTATTATATTATTGTTCACATATATTGTTGCGAGGATTTCCGAGTACGTTATCTTCATTACCTGAGATCCGATCATGTGATTAGCTAGCAATACATGCCTACTTGTAATTGATTCCTATTTGAGTAGATAGCTTCCCTTGTTGTGTTATTTGCTTTTGTGACCCATTTATTGTTATTTGATTTTTTTATTATTGTTATGTACCTAGTGGGACCTCAAATCCTACTGGGTACAGGTTGCTTCAGCAGCTTATATTCATACTAAACTTACACATGTGTAGATCCGAGTACAGGTTTTCAACCATGATTACAGCTAGTTATTCGTACCGATTTTGTTTTATTTTAGAGATTCAGGGTGAGCTTGACATCCGGCTTTTACTTGCTTCTCTTCGGCTTTATTCATTTCTATTTGATCTCCATGTATTATGGAGACACAATTGTATTAAACATTTTGGATTTTCTGTTTCTGTACTCAGTGGTTCGTTTGACACTAATACTGGGTTTTGGGCATTTATTTTGACTCTATATACTTCGTCTTATTTCATTTATATATTGTTGAATAAACTTGTGCTTTCCTTATTTGATATAATTGTCCTCCGCTTCTGCTTCGGACTACAGGATTGGTTCTCCTACTGGTTGTATAGTAGGTGTCATCATGATCCGAGAAATAGGATCGTGATAATCTCAAGTAACACAATCTCACTCTTGACCCATCCAAAAGCAGGACTCCCTTCTCAAGTGAGTCCACGACTAATGGGAAGATTCGACCAATCATGTTACTGCTTTGTGGAAGGAGTCGTTAATGCCCCCATTTAGTCTCTAATATACAAGTCCGCTCGTTGTGCGAAGGGTACATCTTATTAGCCAAAGAACAGACTCATGGGGTGGATTCTAAATAAATAGGCCAGGGTAAAGGAATCATCAACACAAAATCAAAATGATCATCATATTTCCATCACAATTACGACCAATTTATTTGTATTATCATATCATCAAATATAAATTTTCTCAATCTGTTTATTATAATCAAAAAGTTTTTTTCTTTTTAATTTCAAAAGGTTCTAAGTAATCTTATCTTATTCAAACTATGTAACCAATACAATAATCTCATCATACTTGACTACTTCAAGCCCATAATATTATCCAATCAACACAAAAGGAGGCAATTTCATATCAACATCAAATGAAGGTAACCGAGTAATCCATGTGATATATGAGCAATAAATTATAAAATCACAAATATTAATCAAATAATGAATAAAAAATATAATGTAATAAAATATCAAGTAATGTGACACATGTCTTTCTTATATACCCTAATAATCCATCTAGTAATACTGGATATAGCACATCAATCCTTGTTTTTCAAGTCATATAACAATATCATGACAATGTTGGGAACGTTTGTTAGCCCTTTCCTTTTATATCATAATCCTTTTTGTCTTTTTTCATTCATATATCATGGCAACGTTGGAAGTTGCACGTTGCCCTTGTCTTTCATATCATATCATCATTTATCTTTGGAACCATGTTTCCATATCAATGATTTAGAATATATCAACAAATAAATAATATCATGTGCAAATTATGAAAAGATGATACTTTTACTCAATAAATCAATAAGGACACTCATGGGCATGACATTAAATGGAAAATTATATCTAATCAATCAAAACCACACATTGACATAATATCAATTAAAAAAGAAATCGAGTGCATATAATCCCATTTTGGGTAATCAAGTCCACATAAACATCTCAACTCAATAGAGAAATTAAATAATTAAGCAGTTTATAATCATTTTTATTTCCTTTATTTTAATCTTGTACGCTTGACTTGTCTGGTTGAATACTCGTCACTTTACCCACACGGACACCTTCAGATATTCTCCACTAGTTCTAATTGTAAAAAATTAACAAAAAAGCACATAAGACACTTTACAAACGATTCAAGCATCTCCACTTATCTTAGAGTAAAGATATCAAGTCAAACTTGGGCCTATTCATTATGTCAATCCACTGAATGTATGGAATTTAGTTAAACATGAATTAAGCACGAAAAAATATGAATAATGGTACCCATATTTATATTTTTGAAACCGGGTCCAAATTGCCTCTAAAAAGTTAAAACCGAGGCATATGGGTAATTTTGTAATTTTTTTTCAAAAATGCACTACCCGTGTTTTGGAGATATCAAATATGAAATTTGGTTTAAAACAGAGTAAAAATTAATCTTAAAATTCCAATTCAAGGTTTCTCTAAAATTCTCAAATTTCCACTTTGAAAACAAAGATTAAGATGTCAAAATTATAAAATAATTTATAGTAATAAAGAATCAATGATTAAAAAGCTTACTCAGGAGGTTTTCCTCAAAATCTTTCTTTAGCAATATCTTACTAATAGTTTTCAAGGTACAAAAATGACAAATGGGAAAATAAAACATTTCAAGTATTTTTAATGTCACTGGTAGCAACTACGCAATTACATCACCACATCATGCGATGAACATAGTGATGTGAATGGGGACCAAAATTGGCCTACGTAATCACGATTCATTACACGTAATCGTGATGGGGAGGAATCTTAGACCTACGTGATTGCGACTATTAACCGAGCAATTACAATGAAGAAAGTATCAAGCATCAGATAGCAGTTCACAGCAATACAACTATATTAAAGAATTCTTTTAAATAGGCCCTCTGAATTCGTTCAGAATCTCGTGGGCACAACCCATATATGTTATTTTATTAAATTTGTTTTGTCGGATACAATGAAACTATCAAAATACAAATTTGAGGTATTTTTGACTTGATATCTGCCAAGACTGATGAAAATTAAATTTTTCACTCAATGACCAAAATACCCTCGAAACTCTATCTGAACCTTCTCCTAGATAAAAAAAATGACCTCTTTCATATAATGAAATCAATAAAATTCAAATTCAAGTTTCAATCATCAAATATTGAACAAAGTCAAACCTTTTCCTAAATTCCACTTTATCTCGTCTAACGGTCTAAAATCACCATAATTTTTCCAAAACTGAAAAGAGTGACCTATCTAAACCTAATTTTATGCTTCAAAGCTAATGGAGCTGACGAAATTTCATTCGACACTTAAAATCCAAATGTTGACTAAAGTCAACTATTTTAATTTAAATGCTTTCAAAAACTAGACTTTTCTCAAAACTCTCAATTTTTTACTCCGATTTCAAAATCAATCACATAGATATACCAAATATGATCCAAAAAAACTATCAAGAAGTGCAAAATTTTAATAATATGAGAAGCCCTAAAATAACCGTGAAGGAATGATGGGTTATTTCTTAGAAAACATACATAAGGAAAAACGGGGGCGACTTCTAATAACGTCCGAAAGGCGATCTTTCATTGAAGATTTGTGAAGTTGTTCCATCCCATATGAAGTAGTAGTAGATTTTTCGAACGATGTCAAACTTCAAAAGGCTAGATAAGTACAAAATAACTAACTAAGGATCTTGTTTCAAAGTCAATGATTTGAATCACAGACACATACATCTTTCATACATATAGAACATAGGTTTTGCATGTTGCATTTGGATCAAAACCTAACTGGATATATGGTGGTCTGACTAATAGACCCGATACTTCAGGTGCTGGGTCATCTTAGCATAGCATTCCTAGTTCGAAAAGGATTCGGTTTCTCTTTATGCTAATTTACTATATGGGTTTAATTTGATCGAAGAATCGAAAGGAACCTTTTCGAGTGAAAATTCTGAGTGACTGTTGACCGACTTTGAATCAACTACTTCACTTGAATGTTTCAAATTTGGCTTCTTTTGAAGGACGATTGTGAAGACTTATATATTCGCCTTATCCTAAATGCCTAATGATTTCTAGGAGTGGCGGAAGCACGTCATGAGATGCCAGTTTATAAGTGAGAGAAATTAAATAAATAATAAAATAAATAAATAAATATTACAACCCAAACAGTTAGTCAAAACTTTGGTTAGAACTTTATCCAATTCTCTAATTGATTCTCCATATCTGTTTTGCGCTCGGTTTTTGAAGAAGAATCTGTCTTTATGAAAAACATTTGGTCTATTTGATGACTTTGTAAAAATATTGTTTCGAAGACTTATTGAATTTTCAAAATAATTTTAAGTGAAAATCAAAAGTCACGATTTGTTTTTTATTAGAAAATCAAGAAATCTTTGAAAAAGTTTCCAAAAATTAAAACGACTTCAAAAATTAAAAATTCGGATAAGTGATTCCTATTAATACTCTTAGAAGGTTGTTAAGGCACCAAAAAATTGCTAACTTGCGATTATCCATTTATTTAAAACTAGCTTTATTTGATTAACTTGTTTTATGAAAATGGGGTTGTGTCTATTTACTTATATGAAAAGCGTTGAAATTTGAAACAACGAAATTATAATAAAGTGTTGTGGAAAAATGAGTAGATGATAAATCTTTTGGGAAATAAGACTAAATTAAAGAAAAAAATTAGTGTTAGTAACCAGCAAAGAATATTAATAGCAAAATATACATAATAGAGAGAAAGAGAGTTGGATTAGGCATTTAGGCCCAATCAATTAACATTCCAAGCTCGTGTCCTACATCTATTTTTCTTGGGCTTTTAGCCCATATTCGGCTGCTCCTATCACTGTTTATTTAATGGGTAATGGGTTTCGGCTTATTTTTTCCTTTTGTCGCTTCCTTTTGTTATAATGGGATTGACCCATCTGTCTTTGCTTTCCTTTTCTGTCTTTAGTCCAAATGGACGTGGCAATGGGTCTGACTCGATAAAAATGCTAAGAGGATGAGTCTCGTTGGACTCAAAGGAGTGGTTCATGCAAAGAAACTAAAAAAAATTAGTAGGCACACTTCAAAAAGAAAATCTTTAGTGATAAGAGAATTAACTTAAGCAGGCAATGAACACTCGATTTCAAGAATTAACACATCATAATTTTTTTGCAAAGGAGTTGGGACTGTTTCTAGTTTTTATCTGAACCAAATCACCATTTCATTTAACCTAGGTATGCTTCTAAGTATAAAAAAACCATTTTTTGGACAGGTTATGAACTTTCAAAAGGAATACTACACCTTTCGTACATCATGCTAAAGCTACCTAGGGCAAGAAACAGGTCTATAAAGACACCATGTTCATAAAGGCATTAAATAAGCCCTACCAGTTAAGACCCTTCATTTTAGAAGAAATTTTAAAGCATGATCAGTTAAGCGGTTGCAACAACGTACTTTATTAAAAGAAACGAAAAGACACCCAAATTTAACTTCAGACAAGTAAGAATTGCAATTATGCAACTGCTACTTTACCTAGCATGCTTCAAACAGAACTGGTTCATAATCCTTAGTGCCTCAAGGTAAGGACATAAAACTGACAATCAAACACATAGGTCAAGTGAAAGTTGGTTCATACCCTCATAGACTCAATTTCAATCTGTTATATGTCAACAGTTCAGAAAGAACAAAACTTCAATTATGGCCCCTGTAGGACCAGTAGAAAATAGAGTTCGGTCATGTATGCAAACCAATAAATCGAAAACTAACAAATTTTACTACACAAGCTGGATGATAGGGTAATTTATGCTTCTAAAACACTTTTATCTG
Source organism: Withania somnifera (assembly GCA_039654485.1). NCBI lineage: Eukaryota > Viridiplantae > Streptophyta > Magnoliopsida > Solanales > Solanaceae > Withania > Withania somnifera. The sequence goes on along the minus strand of JBDJHY010619623.1, from coordinate 10,329 downwards.
TATCAGCTATGATGCAATGCATACTGACCAACTAATAAGAACCTCCCATGCTGCTACATGTTTCATGATCCAAAACCCGATCGTGATGGTACATGTTATAATCCACATGGATAAGTAGGTCAATCAACAATTATAAGAAGTAAATGCGAAAAGTAATGAGTCAGTGTGAAAAAGAGAAGGTACAATACAAAAATTCAACTAATAACTACCCAAAATATGGACTCACCATGTACAAGTCACTAAATAAGATAGTACAAGTCACTAAATGAGAACAAAATGGTCTTAATGTCTCAAATCCTCAATAAAATAGAAATAAAACACAAGATAGGAAAAGTCTATGATGTCTGCCGGACTACAAGCAGCTACCTCTGGATCTTTTAAATATCAACCTCAAACTCTAATCTGAGGGAAAGAAAATCAGGTAGTTTCAAACTCCGAACCTACACAAGTGTAGAAAAGCAAGGGAGTAAATACCAAAATTAAAAATCGGTAGTCATCAAGTATCCCTGGCTGGCTTTAGAACAAAGCGATAGCGAGTACCAACTACTGTGACACACCAACTAGAATCCTCCCATAACACTGAGTGGTAAACAGAAACCATAGCTAGCAGTTTATAATAACAAATACAGGGCATATGGAATAACAATAGTAAACCAACTAAGAGACCAACAACAATAATCTAAAATCAACTAGAGAAGCATCAACATAATATTCCATAGAATACCCTCACAATAAAATACTAACACCATCTCATCAGACATCTCAACAGGTACGTACCAAAACTAGTACGATAACTGAATTCAAAGCAATCTCAAGTACCAATATCGCACCCTCGACCTATCCTAAGTGTAGACCTCCCTTTATGAGCCAAAAACTCATGGAAAAATCCCACTTATCATATCAAAAACTTGCGTGGGGAGTTTATCATCAACCATATCAGTCTCTAATACACGAGTCCATCCGCAGTTAGAAGGGTACATTCTGGATACCGAGAATAAAAGGAACAGGTCAAGGTAAAAGGAACATTACTCAAGTCTAAAATCCATTCAGTACCTAACACACAAATCCACTCACGGTAAAAGGGGTTCATCCTGGATACCGATGAAATGGACCTGTAGCATAAATTCTGAAATGAGTAGACAACATCAGTAAAGTAGATCATAAACAATCCATAAACCATCCCATAAAACAATCCATAATAATTATGTAAAACCAGTTTATACTGTCCTTGAGCGCTCCATTCAATCCCCAATAGATAAGTCTAACCGCGGTAAGAAGGGTATATCCTGGATACTAAGAATTGGACTTTTGGAAAGGATTTTAGAATGGGTAAGCCAAGGTAATAGTATCATTAGGTGAATCAACCATTCTCATCAAGTCTCTATCACTACTATAGGACCATCTTCTAGTTTATTCAGGTGCAAGTCTCCCTTCTCGAGTTAAGTCACAACTTATGGTAAAAACTACTTGTTATTCTACAAACTCGTGTAAGGATTCCTTTACACCCTTATAAGTACCTAACACACAAGTCCACCTACAATAAGAAGGTTACTCCTGGATACTAAAGAATAGACTCGTAAGATGGATCCTGAAGGCATAGGCTGGGATAAATAGTAACCATACCACCAAAATTGTATCTCAATCATAATTAGGAGGTATTTCCTCATTACAGTACCACAAATATGAAAACAATAAAAGATAATAAAGCATCAATAAGTAGGTTGTACCATTCAATGGCTAAACCAAAATACTTGTATTGGCGCAGTACCCGATCCAATTATGTGTACACCATAGTAATGTCAGTATAAACCTCAACCCCTTGCTTGTATATCATTAATAGTCTCATAGCACAGCGATTTCAAAATAAAACTCGGCCTTTACTTTCATATCATCAATATTTTAAATTATTGTAATAGTACAATGGATCTCGACCCTTGTTTTCACATCATTAATATTTCCATTATCAAATCAAAATACATAATACAACAACAATTATAATTACACAAATGTATATAATATGACATACCAAAGCTAAATAAGTCAACAAGACCCCACAAGGGAAAATCATCAACTTATGAAAATAAAAACCCCCACACCGGTATATCATAAAATCAATCAATTAAGTGCATATAATCCATCCGGGTATCTCAAATGCTACATAATATCTCAACTCAACAGAGGATAAATGAATCAAATCCTTATCACTACTTTTTAATTTTAACGTCGCATGCTTGACTCTAGTGTCCGGGTGAATACTCATCAGTTCACCCAATCGAAAACCCCCAAATATTTTCCATTACTCTCAATTATAAAAATTAGCATAGAAACACGTAAAAAATTTTGTAGAAGATTCAAGAACCTCTGCTTGCCTCAAAGCGAAGAAATCAAATCAAGTTTGAGCCTTTCTTTATCTAAAGCCTCCAAATTCACGAATCTAGTAAAATATGAATTAAAATGAGAAAATACAATCAAATAATATCAATATTGCTATTTTTGAAATCGGATCCAAAATCGCCTCCAAAAAGTCAAAATTAAGGCCTAAGGGTAAATCTGAAATTTATTCAAAATCATGTTACCCATATTTTAAAGATCTCAAATATATATTTTTTTTAAATAGAGTAGAAATTGACCATAAAGACTCAAAAGTACCAAATCATGATTTTCTCAAAAAATTCCTTGATTTTACACTTTCAAACCAATAATTTTGATATTAAAATCATGAGATAATCCATGGGTAATGAAAAATCAATGATAAAAAGCTTTTATAAGAGTTTTTTCTCAAAATCTACTTTGAAAATACCTCAATATGGGTTCTCAAGGTCCAAAAATAAAATGGAAAAAATTGGATGCACAGTGATTTTTAAGATCAATAGTGACAACAGTACTTAGCAATCGCATCCACTTATGTAATCGCGATTGTGATGAAGGTAACAAGAGACCATCGCAATTGAGACCCCACTCATTGCGGTCCCGATGACTACTCGGTGAGGCACTAGATGACAACAACCACAACTGGTGCAACTAATGCTGAAACTCTTCGATTGAAACCTTGAGATTCGTGTAAAATCTCGTGCACATATATCAAATATGCTGCCCTACTAAATTTGACATTCTAAATTCCGCAAAATCATCAAAATGTGAATACAAGGTCTTCTTCACCTGATTTTCCATGATTGATAAAATAAAAACTTTACATAAAAAGACTAAAATGCCCTCGGAACTTCTAAAAAATTATTTGAATTCTCCCTTTAGTGAAAAATGACCTCTTGAATCCAACAGAATTGCTAATATTTGAATACGAGTATTCTATCATTAAATATTAAGTAGAGTCAAACTGGTCGTAAAACTCAACTCTTTCCTATTAAATGGGATAAAATCACATTGAAAGGCCTACAATTCAAAATGAAGGTCCTTTTAGACCAAATTCGACATTTCTAAGCTAATGGAACTGACAAAACTCTATTTCGAGACTCAAAACCTTAAATATTGACTACAGTTAAATATTTCAACTTAAAGACTTTCAAAATTGAAAATTCCTCAAAACTTGCAACCTTTCACTCTAATTTTGAAAACTAACCATAAAGATAGATGAAATAAGACTCGAAGCAACTACTAAGAAAGGAAAATGGTAACTTGTATGAGAAAGTCCAAAAATAACATTTAGGATCGTTACATCATCTATCACTAAAATTCATGTTCATCTTCAAACATAGAGGGATAAAAAGTAGTTGGAGCCTAAAAAAGTTGGGGATATCTGGTACATATATCTGACTCAATATCCTAAGTAGCCTCTACAACTGGACGATTCGTCCACTAAACTTTTACTAACACTATCTCCTTAGTCTTCATCTTTCTAACATGTCTGTCTAATATAGCCACATGCTCCTTATCATAAAACAAGTCTGGTTCTAGAGCCACAAATTCAAAATGAATCACATGGGAATTATCAGGGATGTATTTTCAAATCACGAAACCATGAAAACAAGATGTACTACTGATAAACTAGGAAAAAAGGAAAGCTTATAAGTCACCCTCCAACGCATTCTAAAATCTCAAATGGGTCAATGAAGCTAGGTCTAAGCTTGACTTTCTTTTTAAACCTTACGACACCCTTCATAACTATTACTTTAATCAATATGTGGTTATCCACCACAATCTCTAAGGCTCGAACCCTCCTATCAGCATTGTAATGACCCTCAAGGTCATTTATGATAAATACGTGATATTTATATTTTAGAGCATTTTGGTAGTTTCCCTAAGTAATTTATAAGTTGCTAGGACTGGTAGTCCGGATCCCTGGTGACTCGGTTGAGAATTATCTCAAGTTACCTGTTTTAAAGCTTAAAACTAAGTACTCTTTGACCTAAGCCAACTTTCCTTCAAGACGACATCTAAATTAAATTTTGACTGTTCTGTTAACTCCGAAATACCAAACAAAGTCAAGACTGACCTTAAGGTTGTATTTCAGATTTTTCGTTTGCAATTTATGATATTTTATGGATTTTAGTTAAGATTAAGGCCTAAAGTGGAACTTGGGTGGTATTTTGGTGTTCGAAGTGTCGGATCAGAATTTTAACAATTTCAACAGCTCCAGAATGATAATTTTAGGCTAGTGAAAGCGTTAGTTCAATTTTTGGACTTGTCGTTGAAGTTTCGAGGTATTGGTGGAAAATTCTTGAATTTTAGCTTTAGTATTGACTTTGTCAATATTTGTCCAAAATGACTTCAGATTCAAATTTTATCTACATCGTTGCATCCAAAATATTGTTTTAGGTGTGTACATAATTTTTTTGAGTAAATGGACATCAAATGCATTTCGAGTGGTGATTCGGAGCATGTTTCTTCTCTTGATTCTGCTGTCAAACCTGCAACTGGTGAAGTAATCATTTGTTCTTTGCGATTGTGGCAGTATTCCATGCAATCGTGATCCAATGGTCAATACTCCATGTGATGACTTTTTTCAATACTCTACGTGATCGCTATAAGTAAATTCACTGACAGTTTATAAAAACCCATGCACGGTCCCAATGTTTTAATTCAGCAAAAACCTTGCGATTTCTTTAGTTTCAGAGCGAAAAACCTCTCCCAAAACATCATTCCAAGGCTAAGGAAAATTTCCCTATCATTGTTCCATAATCCCTTCGCATTTTTGGGTAAGTCTTCTTCGTTTATCACTCTTAGTTTTCTTGGTTCCTACCATTAATAAACCCCAATTTATAAGATTGATAATCTCATGTGATAGTCCCTTTATTGTTGCGTAATTCTGTATTCCTTGGGTATATTCTATGTCTAGTATCATTAGTTTATCGGAATTCCAACATTTAATCCATAAAAATAACATCTTCGACCCCATGTATGTCAAATCTTTTTGGGCTATTTTGAAGCCCTTCCTGCACTCGAATTGTGCTCAATTTTAGAGCACAACTTCCTGGTATTGTTGGAAACCCCTTAGTGAAATTTATTTTCCATTCCAGTAAGTGGGTCCCGCAAGCTCGTTTTAGGCCCCATTTTATGCCCATTCCAAAATTTAGTATAAATAATACCTTAAGACTTATATTAATATATAGAATACTTTGACACAAGTTTCAGATCATTCGGAGACCGTTTGACATTAGTCGGAGTAAGATTCGTGAATTTGCAGCACTTTATTGTCGAACGACAGGTAGGCTCCGTGGGGCTATCCCTGGGCTTATAGCTTTAATAATTATACTAAATAGCATCTGTGGTTTGGGTATCTAGGTGGATATAGTGATATTGGACTTCTCTTTCGTCTGTTCCATGTGAATATTTATATTTTGGCATCTGATTGATATGGTGCCTGCGACTTAGAAGTTGGATAGGTATCTATGCAGGGCATAGGAAATTGTTATTACATGATCATATATATATATATATATATATATATACTTGTTGATATGTTGTTCATTCATGATACGAGCGGTTGGGCTTATGGCTCAGATGAGAGTGCATTGGGACTGGGTCAGTATCATCACTTAATTTTTAGCTGTAGAGGCTAGAGAATGATTTGAGTAATAATGTTGAATAAACATATAAATTGATAAATTAGAATATTTAATAATAATATAAGTAAATGGAATTTTAACTATTTTAGACTCGGAATTATATTGAACTCCCCGTAATACTATTTTTACTTGTTTTAGTCCAGGCCTTACATACTAGCACTGGAAAATAACATTTGATTAATAAATACTGAAACTTGAGACTGACTCCATTCGGTAGTGAGTACAGCCGCTAGGACTTAACTCCTTCATCGTACATTAGTGAGTATATCTTTTTGATACTTATCGTACTACTGGTTATGGAAACATGATGATACCTGATCTATTAAGGAACTTGGTGATACTATGATATAGGCATTGTACTCCATGACTTGCTGAGGACGGCTTGATGAGACTATTGATATTCGGCAGGAGATGCCAGACTACTGAAACCATTGAGGATCTGAGATTTGGGACGTGAGGTTATGATTATGTTAGAGATCATACGTGGGACATATCTCCATGGACCTTGCTCCAGAATTCGGCTGACACGGAGGGGGGGTATATGGCATCTGGGAGATATACCGAGAATACTTAGGTTAGCCATTCATGGGTTCTGCCTGCTGGGCCTACGAGTACCCGGAGAGGTTTCGTACACAGGATTGGTTACTTCATGTGATTGTATTTACTTTTTGCATTTGTTTTCTTCAGTGTACCCTTAGGTCGTCATGGGGGGCCTATGGGTGAGTATGTTGCTGTGTACGCTGAGCTTCTGTATAGGGGACTTATAGTGTTTATTTGCATTACCTTATTATAATTTTTACTGCTTAGTTGTTATTTCTAGTTAATTGACACTTCATGATACGTGGGATATTGTGTCTTTTGCTACTCTTCATTTATTCATTCATTATTTTTACTTGAGGTTACGGGTATACCATCCATGTTCTACTTTTTTCTTCTTTTGACTCTTATTTAATGCATTATTATTCACATATATTGTTGCAAGGACCCCGGGTACGTCTTCCTTCATTGCCTGAGATCCTGTTATGTGATTAGCTAGCGATACTTGTTTACTTGTATTAATTCTTATTTGAGTAGCTAGGTTTCCTTGGTGTACTATTTGTTTCGTGACCCCTTTATTGTATTTCATTATTTACTGCTTTAATTATTGTTATGTGCCTAGTAGGCCCTCGAAGCCTACTATGTACAAGTGGCTTCGACAGTTTGTACTCATACTACACTTGCATATGTGCAGATCTGACTACAGGCTCCTAACTGTGATAACAGCCAACTGTTCGTGCAGTTTACATTTTACTTCAAAGATTCAGGGTGAGCTTAGCATCTGGATTTTACCTTCTTCTCTTTGGCTTTGGCATTCATATCTCATCTCCATGTATTTCGGAGACACAGTTGTATTAGACATTTTGGATTTTTTATTTTCATACTTAGTGGTTCGTTTGACATTGATAGCGGGTTTTTGGTGTTTGTTTGATTCTTTAAACTTCCGCATTTATTATCTTCTGATTATTACATTTATTCTTTCCGCGTTTGATATAATAGTCCTTCTCTTCGACTTCAAACTACGGGGTTGGTTTTCCTACTGGTGGTAAAGTAGGTGCCATCATGATCCGTGAAATCGGGTCGTGACAAACATAACTCTTCTTTCTACTCAAGGTTTTCAACAATCTACTTTGAATAATCTGAACCTTCTTTATAGAATCACGTAGCAAATTTGTATCAAGCACTCTCACCTCAAAAACATCAAACTAACCAATTAGATATCTACATCTCCTACCATATAAAGCCTAAAAAAGAGTCATCTAAATGCTGAAACTATAACTATTAGTGTAGGAAAACTCTATTAAAGGCAAGTATTTGAACCAACGACCTTCAAAATCAATAACACATGCTCAAAGCATATCCTCTAGTACCTGAATAGTCTACCCAAACTAGCCATCGATTTTCATATAGAAAGCAGTACTCATATATAACTATGTACCTAAATGATGTTGTAAAGCCTTCCAAAAATGCAATGTGAATAAGGAACCTTGCTCAAAAATGATAGATACTTAAACATCATGCAAATGAACAATCCGACTAAGGTAAATCTTAGCCAACTTGTCAATACTATAATCCACTTTGACCAAAATTAAATGAGTAGACTTAATCAATCGGTCCATGATTACCCAAATTGAGTTAGAACCAACCACAATGGTAGGTAAACCCACTATAAATTCCATGGTGATGCAATCCAACTTCCAAGTAGGAATGAGTATCCTCTGTGAAAGACCACCAAGGTATGATGTTAAAACTTCACCCTTTGACAAGTTATACATTTGGCTACAAACTTTGTTATGTCCCTTTTTATGCCACATCACCAACAGTGTTGGGTCAAATCATAGTACATCTTTACTTTCCTCGGATGAATGAAATATCTCAAAAAATATGCCTTCTTTATGATCAAACTAGTCAAGTCACCCATCTTAGGCACACAAGTTCTTCTACCAATCCTCAAAACACCATCAGGATCAAGTATGTTTTCTTTACCTCAACTCTCAACACTTTATCTCGAATAATGCACAACTTCTCATCTTCAAAATTATTTTTTTTAACCTACTCTATCAAAGAAGAACGGGCCTCTACAACAGAAAAAACATTACCATTATATGAGATCTACAACCTAACAAGACTATTGGCCTAAGTCTGAAGACCACTAGCTAAAGGTTGCACCTCAACTCGAGACAAAGCCAGATAACCATGCTAGTTGACTTTTTTCTTAATGCATCTACCACAACATTAGCTTATCTAGGGAATAGACATGTCATTGTATTTTAGCAACTCAATCCACTTCTGCTTTCTCAAATTAAGGTACCTTTGGTTGAAAATATATTGAAGACTCCTATGATCAGTGAACACCTCATAATGGACTCTATAGAAGTTTTGATGTCACACCTTCAAAACAAACATAATGGCTTCCAACTCTAAGTCATGGGTGGGATAATTATTTTCACAAGTCTTCAATTGTCTAGAAGCATAAGCTATCACATTTCCTTTCTGTACCAAAACTCCACCTAGACCAACACAAGAAGCATTACAAAACACAGTGAAGGACTCACCATCAATAGGCAAGGTGAAAACTGAAGCCGAAGTCACTAAGGACTTAAGCCTTTATAAACTCCCCTCACACTCATCAAAACACTAAAATACTATATTTTTCTGAATCAAATGAGTCAATAGGGCAGAAATGGAAGAAAAGCCCTAAATGAATCACCAATGGTATCTAGATAAACCAATAAAAATATGTATATTAGTAGGACAAGTAGGCCTTAATTAACCACGAATTGCCTCAATCTTGGTTGGGTCGACTCTAATACCTTCATTGGACACTACATGCCCAAGAAATTCACAAAACTAATCTAGTACTCACTTTCAAAATCTTTGTATATAACTTCTCATCTCTCAACCTCTAAAGCACAATCCTCAAATATTGTACATTATCTACTTCGCTTCTCAAAATTACCATAATATAATCAATGAAGACAATAACGAACAAATCAAGATAAGGAAAAAAGATTCTGTTCATCAACTCCAAAAGCACTGCTGGTAATTAGTCAACCAAAATGTAATAACCAAGAACTTATAATAGCCATAACAGTTTTTGGAAAGTCATAATTGGGACACCTAAAGACCTAATCTTCAACTAATGATAGAAGGACCTCAAGTCAATCTTAGAAAATATTGTTGCACTATTCAACTGATCAAACAAATCATTGACTCGAGGAGGTATATACTTATTCTTAATAAAAACTTTGTTCAACTATTTGTAGTCAATGCACATTCTTATAAACCCATCCTTTTTCTTCACGAACAAAACAAGAGCACCTTATAGTGACACATACGGTCTCATAAAACCCTTATCAAGCAAATCTTACAACAATTATTTTAGTACATTCAACTCAATTAGGGCCATAAGATATGGAGGGATAGAAATAGGGTTAGTGATTATCTGTAAATCAATACCAAGATCAATGTCCCGGTCAGAAGGAAAAATTAAAAGAACAGATAAGGAAGACATGAAAACTCACAAATAACTAAAATAGACTCTAAAGATGGGGTATCAACAATGGTATTCATGAGTGGTCAAAACACCACTTATTACATCCAAATGCATAGTTAAATTGCATGTTTTTGTCATCATTATGTCCATCTCTAACGTTAGTTTGGTTGGTATTTCAGGTAAATGCATATATTTCGAAACGACCAAACAAATGAAGCTAAAATGATAAATGAGAAGAAATTAAGCATCTTCGAGGCAGTGGATGAAAGAATT
>JBDJHY010619517.1:0-16296 GCA_039654485.1 Withania somnifera | reverse complement strand
AAGTAATTATCTTTTAATGGCTTAGTCTCGACATGGTATCGAGCAGTCAGTAACATCATTTTTATCTATTTTAGTCTCGGCTCCACCTCCTAGCACCAGGACTTATATATATATTTATTTATTTTTACTAAAAATGCTGGGAATTTGGACCCACTCCATTCGACAGTGAGTACAGCGCTAGGACTTGAGACCGTCATCATACGACAGTGAGTACAACTTTTTGATAGATATGGTAGTAGCGATTGTAGAGAGATGATGATAATGATTATTGGTAACCCTAGTTTATACTACCATACATATATGTATATATATATATATATTGGCGTGGGACACCTTGATTTTTCGAGTATGGCTAGCAGATGTTATTGATATGATATGATTGATATGAGGCATTAGATGCCGGCAAAATTATACTAATGCGGGGCACAACGTGCCGATTGTGATTCATTGTGGTTCTGAAAGTGGGATGTAAGGTTTTGATGACGATCATGTGTTTGTTACTTTTTTTCACTTGTTTTCTTCAGTGTGCTCATAGACCGGATAGGGGATCTATGGGTGAGTATGTTCTTATGTATGTTGTGCTTCCTTATGGGGGTCTTGTCAATGTTTAATTGCTTTACTTTATTATTCATATTACGGCTTATCTGTTATTATTGGTTACTTGTTGCTTCATGTTATGTGGGATTGATGCTTATTACTTCTGTTCGTTCAATTATCCTTCCACTTGAGGTTACCGGTATACCGACCATGTTCTATCCTTATCTTCCTTGGTTCCTATTTATTGTGTATATTTTCACATATGTTATTTCAAGGATGCCGGGTACATTCTCTTTCTTTTCCTGTGATCCTGTTACCTGATTAGCTTGCACTATCAGTCTATGTGACACTTGTTTCGTACTTGAGTTTCTAGTTTCCCTGTATTGTCCTATTTTCTTCTGTGAACCCTTTTTCGTTTACTCTTTTATTTACTACTTTAAATATTGTTATGTGCTCAATGGGTCCCCTACTTATTATGGGTTGCTTCGACGACTTGTACTCATAGTACACTTGCACTTGTGCATATCCGAGTACAGGTTTCCGCTCGTGATAAACAGACAGTTGTTCGTTCTGATTTTATTCACCTCGGATATTTCAAGGTGATCTTGGCGTCTAGCTTGATCCTGCTTCTCTTCAGACTTATGCTTTATTGATCTCCATTGTAATTTGGAGACATTTTGATACTATAATTTTTTAATTTTTTATCATTCTATACTTCTGCATTTAATGTAGTAGGTCTCTGCTTCGGCTATAGACTACGGGGTTTTGTTCTCCTACTGGTGGTATAGTAGGTGCCATTATGATCCGTGAAATACGGTTGTGACCAATGTACACTAACCAATGAAATTAGAACTATCTAATAATCAACAATATAAATGGAGCAGTACAAAAAGTAATGCAATAAAGATATAAACACTGTGAAGCCCCCCCCCCCCCATAAGGAGGGAAATGTACACGATAAACACGCTTACCCATAGGCATCCAAATCCTACAAAAGGTAGACTAATGAAAACAAGTGCAGAAACGTAAATACACATCATAAAGTAACCATCCCTGTGCACGTTTCTCCTCAGTACACATAGGCCCAATAGGCAGAATCCATGGAAGGCTACCCTAAATGTTCCTGGTATATCCCTACTCCATCCTATACCCCCTCTCTGGAATGTTGTAGTGTGGAGACCAGGTCCATAGAGGTGTGTCCACCACTTACAATCTCTAACATCATCATAATCTCACATCCCATAACCTAAGTCTCACAGATACAAAATCTAGTGTCCAACGCCGCATGTATATATTTCAATGGTCTCAGTTAGTCGTAGTATTGACTGTGTCAGCAGACTCAAGTGCCAGCGAATGTGCTAACTCCCAAATAGAGTCGATCTTAAGTCCCAACATTAATTAGTCAAATGATATTTCCCAATGTTAGGGTGTGATTCCTTGGCTAAAACAAGTAGAAATAGTAGTACCGGGTGCTCTATACACCGCCTAGTCTAAAATAGTTAAAAGGTTATATACTTATATTATTATTAGAATATTCCAATTTATTAGTTTATGTCATTATTGGTCATCATTTAAAAAATTAATGTCTAGCGTTCACGACTCAATAATCATGTGGTGATGCTAGCCCAACCCCAATGCACTCTGAATGGAGCCAATGACCCAACCTCTGGTATAATGCATGCACAACATATCAGCAAGTATATATACATTAAATGACAACCACCTATGCCCCGCAAAGGTATCACTAGATAAATCCTAGGTCACTGATACCATTTTAATTTAGATTCCAAAATAGATAGCTAATGAGAAACAGACAAAAAAAAACTGCCCAAGGTTACTATAATAACCTATACTCGATGATAAAGCACTGCAAACTCGCAAATGTTACTCCGACTGATATCAAATTAACTCCAATTACTCTAAAACTTGAGAAATAATAATTCATACATTAATACGAGTCCAATGGTTTTAATTTTTCTACATTCTGGACTAGGCCTAAAAATCATTGCCTAAAATAAAACCAAAAACTATTTTCTATAGGGTTCCTAGCATCATCAGGAACCCATGGCCCAAAATTGAGCACCATTCAAGTATGAGAAAGACCTCAAACAACCTAAAAAATTGATTAAAAAGGGGTGTGCGATTCAAGCTTTACAAAATAAAACGAGGAAGTTCGATGAAGTACCTATAGTATTTAAACTCAAGGGGCAATAATTTATCTATTCATACATGAATTAATTGGAGAATTTCAAGTTTTCACAATTGGGTCCATTAATAGAGGAAAACTTCAACTTTCAAGGATTATAACGAAGAAGAAGACTTACCAATAGTAGGGGAAGTCGTGAGGAATCTTCAAGAAACTTTCCACAAAGTTTGATGGAGTTTCCCAACAAAAATAACACAAGGAAAAGAGGAGATATTGAGAAAAATGTTGAAAAATAAACTAAAAAGTCGAGGCTCTGCTGTTTTAACTGGTTGCGATCATGCTAATTTTCCTTTTTTGTACCGTGATCATGCTAGTTAATTTAAATTTTTTTTACATTTACTATGATCATGCTCATTGAAGAAAAATCTACAACTGTAAATTTTAAAACAAATACATAGAATTGAAGAGGAGTCCAACAACAATAAAACAAAATATGCATTTTGAGCGAAAAAACACATTCTGGACTCAATGGTGCAGTCGAATATGGGATATGAGATTCTTTTGGAAAAATATTGACCAAGTCAACCTTTAGGACAAAAGGCTAAACTCCCACCAACACCTCAAATACACAACGACCACTTCGGTAAGCTAACCAACACTTTTAATAGCCTAAAATCACCATTTTGGAGCTAATGGAAGCGTCATAATTCCATTCCAACACTTCAAAAAAAAAAAAAGTGACCCAAGATCCAAATTAGGTCTTAATTAACAAAAACCCACTAATGATCATATATTGCAAAAGAAAACTCTGAAACACAAACTTAAGGTCAATCTTGACTTTGCTTGACATTTTAGAGCTAGTTAAACTATTTCCAAGCTCGTCTTATAGTAATGTTGAATTTAGTCAACGAGTATTTAGTTTTAGGCTCTAAAATAAATAATTTTATATATTCCTTAATTAAGATGCCAAGGAACCAAACTACCAATCTTAGTAAGTCAAAAATGGCTTAGGCATCTACTGAAACACTCTAGAATGAAAAACATCATGTATTTCTCATAAATGACCATGTGGGTTATTACAATATGACCAAGAATAATTGGTATTGAGTGTTAATACTCTGTGGATGATAGTAATAAAAAATGTGATGTGGATATGAGTGGTGAGGGTAAAAATGCTTTCTTGTCTTGTGATACTTCTAAATCCAATCAAGGGGCTATTGATTCATGGTTAACTCTAGTAAAGGGTCATTATGTTGTCTATCATAGATGGTGATCGGATGGAAAAAATAATGTGACATGGGATATTTGAGGGAGAATGAAGAAGCAAGAATAGTGGCACATACTACTCAAAACTATTTCCAAATATACCCAAACCCCACCTTCAAAATAAACAACCCAACTAATGAGAGACAAGCTTTCACAGGAACAACTCTACAAACAAAGTACCGGCTACAAGAGAAATCTCCTTTTGTGGCTAATAGGACCACTAAAGGGTATCATGGGAAGCAGGAACGAGGAGATACATTTGGAATTGGGGGAGGGAGTTATGGAATTCAAGGTTAGCATAATGGAAATAAGTTGTATCAGACCATAAGGGGCATGGTTTAAAAGTGAGTCATCAACTATTCTAAAGTCGTAATCGATCTACTCAAGCTAGCTACTTGACAAATGAAGATGACTAAGTTCATTGAGGTAACTTTGATACACCTTGTCCTTCTAATTCTTCACATGTTCATTTTTATAGATGTCATTGGGAAGGACATAATGCTAAAAGATTCCCTCTGAAGAAGTCCAAGGTAACCTTTAGTGATGACTTGTGTGGTAGCAATGTCAAGAAAGCTTGTGAAGTTGAGAGTAGTAGTGCAAGGACTATGGTTAGGAAAGAGGTTGAGACCTCCAAATTAAATGTTTGAAAATTTGTAGATGATTTAAATCCAGCTTGTGAATTGACGCAAGTCATTGGGGATCTTCAAATTAATTGTTAGAAATTTGTAGATAACTTGAATCCATCTTATGAATTGATGCATGTCACTAGGCATCTCTCAAAAGAGGATCTTGATCAAGCTTTGAACCTATTTCATTGAAGGTTTAGGAAGGGGGATGATGTATGTTTCTTAGTTATTGATGGTAAGAGTGGTGTCAATTATGCAAGTAGCTGCATGGTGGACGGATTGGACCTCCCTATACCTAAACATCTCAATCCTTCAAAAATCCATGACCAATGATGTTGAGGATGAGATAACCATACAAGTAATAGTGAGTGTGCACATTGGTAAGTACCTTGATAAAGTTTTATGTGATGAAGTACCTACGAAAGCTTGTTATGTGTTTTTTGGGTTGCCTTGGATAGTTGATAGGTGTGTAAATCTTCATGATATGACCAGCAAGTACTCCTTTGTATTTGAAGGGAACATGATTATAATTGCATCATTGACACCCTATGCCATGAGTGAGGACTATATTATCACGAGAAATCTTGGGAAGAAACTTGAGGAATATTAAATAGAGACAAAGGTTGGTGAACAGTAGAGAGTGCAAAGGATGATAAGCTTGGATAAAAGAGGGGAGAACATGTGTTAATGATGATCCAAGGATTTTCTTAATTGAGGTGGGAAAGAAACACATGCATGTGGGACTTGTCCAAATGGAGCCTTTGTCACAAGCTAACCGTTGTGCTACCATTTTTCCTAGTATTTTTATCTTCTATTTTGCAGGTACACATTGTGAAACTTTCATAAGAAGACTCAAAGGAAGTCCCTTACAAAAATTAGATCCCTATCCAAGTGGAATGCTTGTCATTAGATCTTAAACTTTTATATGTTAAAGGAAATTCAATTCTACAAAGGGAGAATGAACCTTCTTGGGTGGAAAGACCTTTCGATGAAAGGGGTGGCACATCTAGATCCGAGATCAAAATGGAGGATTCACATCCTATGGGATCTCCTAAGAATATGGAAATGGGCCATTCTATTTAGTCCAAAATGATACAAGAAATGGAGGGTTGAACAAGGAATTCATGGAGGTACACAATTCAAGTCCCAACCTCAAGGTATGTACCTACCCCCTTCTATTTTTGACAGTTTATGGTTGAGCGAAGACATCTGTCTCATGGTGGTGAAACTCTTGAGATTGTGTGGTTATGTAAACCACCATGTTAGTATCGATGATACATAAATTGCCTTGTTTATTCATAATGTGGGATGGTATCCAAATTGAGGGTGCCAATTTATTGATAATTCTTGGGATCATGTTACTATCGTTAGCATGGTCGGTTACTTGTTGAGTTTGTGTTATCGTACAACCTACCATGTGCCATTGGATACATACCAAATTTTATGTTTGTTCACAACGTGCTTAAGGTGTATGGACTCCAATCCAAGGAATCCAAATTAGTTGTGAATGAGACGAGTACTAAGGGTCCATGTAGTGGACAATGTTTATCACCTACTTTTTGTCTCATAATTATTCTTAGGAAAGTATAAAGGCTAGACTGGACTCTTATGAGCATGTATGTTGTGTTGAATGGAAGGGACCCAATTCTTAGGAAGGACTACTTATTAGCCCTTCAACACTTGTTTCTTCGGTTCCTTGACCCTTCTAGTAGCATGTCTCTAGAAGGTGATACCCACGCTAGGGTGTGTTGTGAAAAGGAACAAGTTTTCTTGTTTTGCAAAGCTCTTGGATTCTATATATACTTTCCCTACTTGTATTTATGGTATATCATTGTTGTTGTTTGGGTTTGCATGTAAGGATAACACAAGAGGGTGTGTTGAGATTGGTTCCATCCTTTACTATCTTTTTGTATATGATGATGTCCAGTTTGTTAATACTTTTTCATTATGTGTAAGAATAGTAGTGTATGGTGTCTTCCTTCTTGACGTTTTCTCTTTCAATGACCATACACCTTGCGAGCACACACTTACTACTTATCCTTCCTAATTGTTGGACTTTTATGTTGACCATACATATGAGAATTAGGGGTTTTCATATCCTTTTAAGGTGTGGTTTGATAAAGTATTTCATGATATTCGGGTTACAAATCACAACACAATATTTTGGAAAGAAAGAAACAAAACACAAGATATGTCGAAGCTTAAACGATTTGCTGGTTTATGGGCAACAAAAGACTTTATATCCTCACCTATCAATTGAGCCAAGAAAAAAAAGAAGAAACCAATCAAGATAATGAAATACAAATTTAAATCCTCAAATTAAATAGCTTCAATTAAATGAATTAAAGAACTTAAAGTATAAACTAAAGGAATCCACCTCTAATGACTCAATTAATCTATAAACTGTGGAATATAAAGCTAAATTATAATCAAGCAAAGGCTTAAAATATTCATTAATAATCTATGTATAAAATTGAAGGAAAACACTTGTTTATAGAGTAGGTTGGCCGAAATTATGAAGTCCCAGAAACAATAGGATCTGGACAACTTCTCTTTCAACAAATTTCAGTACAATTGGAATAAATCCAATAAGCTTCTAGCACCTTCTAGGTCGCCCTCCTCTTCTATTTTGAGCCAAATTTGTTCTACTTATTTTTGTAGAATTGGGTCTCCCAAAGTGAGTAGGATTTAGTTTCCTAGTTTGAGTAGGATTAGGAATACTAGTTGAGTAGGTATTGAAATTCTAGTTTGAGTGGGATTTTAAATCCTAGTTTGAGTAGGATTTTAAAAACTAATTTTATTCTAGAACCTTTAATTATTTCTTGGGGTATTTGGCCGTCCACTTTGCTCTATTTTTTTTCCTTCTTCAGCTTCACATTTTATTTCACAAGCTATCCAAATTTTTAAATCTTCAAGTCCTTAACTTCCTCCATTTGAAGAGTCTTGAAGAGTGGTTTCTAACCGTGCTCGTATCATCCTCCCCTTCTTGATAATATTCATCCTTGAATCTAAACCTACAAAACATGGAAGAGAATGAATACAATGCCTTTACTAGACAAAGAAAAACACTAAAATCATTTAATGGTGGATGATAATAATGATAGTAAGCATAGAGAGAATTAAGAATTCTAAATTTCTCACTTTCATGATATAGCCAAGCATCAATATGTGTTAAAAGGTATAAATATCAAACCCAAGTAATAGATACTTTGCTTCCCAGAGTGTTAGACAAGAGGGTAGGACTAAAGACTTAACACAATTTTGAATTTTAATATATAAACACATAGTTTTTCAATTTTTCTAGTAGTACTTGTCTTCCCTCAAGTCAATAATTAAATATCCCCCATGGCTAGATGCATCATCAATATGCTTATTAGAATTTAAAAATCTACTCCATGCATTAGCCCTATGAAAAAAGATGATTTGTAGCTTATTTATTTTCAGTTTAAAACAACAAGGTACCCCTAAAATACACTGTAGAACTATTGCTAACTAATCATAGTACATCTCTAGAATTATCATGAAATAATCATTACACGAGATCACTTGAATACTATAAGAAATTTCAAAATGAATAGAATATACCTCCATGGTGCTTGAAAGTTCAAAAATAAGTATAATCCATAAATACATACCTGTATTTGGAAAATAAGAATGTAAAGTAACAAACCAAATCAGTTGCCAAGTTGGTTCACTCTAAATCTGGTGCTTCTCCTCGTAACTCTTCCCTGGAAAAAAACTCCATAAATGATTCAAGAAAATAATTATAGTGACCAAGAGAAATAGTTCTACCTTTATGATCATGAACCTTATGTATAAGTCCATGTAACTTCCTTTTAGCTTTGAGACTAGAAATTTTTGCACAATACATGTCTAGACTTATTTTGTTCGGATGAACACATATAAGTTTGCACTCATCACAATTGCACAAGTATCAATGATTCCCATCAGCCCTATTGTCTCTACTACACCCACATAAGTCAAACTCACAAACATGCATTTTATCATATAAAAATAAATAATACAGGAAGGTTCTTTTTATATCAAATTCATTATCTGAGGCCTTAAACATACGATGTCCATTGATTTTGATACCATTATAGACCATCAAGTTGAAGGCCATCTCAGGAAGTACAGTCAAGGGTAAAGTGCCTATCACCTTCTTTTTCAAAAACAAACACTCTATAAAGAAAGACTTTGCTTAGAAAAACTTCATCCAATGTGTCCTCGATTGGCATAACATTAAGGTTTTTGAAACATTAGAAGGAAGGAGTAACAATTGAAAAATAATGACCACCTTCTCTATTGAAATAGTCCTTCCCTATAAGTGTACTCTCATCTTTAAGGAAGAGCTTTCCAACTTTAGGAGGGATGTATTCACACCATATTGGGTTTTCATAAACATGGTACCTCAAGAAGAGTTCCCACATCATGTTGTACTACCCTAGGCATTTTGCAAGGAGTCATTTCATCATAATACTCAAACAAGACACTAACACTTAAAGAGGAAACTATTACTCAAAAAAAGAAGACTTCATACATGTAAGTTCATTCACGAAAATAACAACAACATTATTTGACACTTTATTAAGAATAATATTTCTAAGAGAAAGATATGTAGGATCATGAAAACATAACACAATCACAAATGCATTCTTATCTAAATGATCAAATCTACTAAATTTATCAGTAGGTTGAGACTAAAAAAAATTACACATATTCCAACTAAGGGAGTATATTCTACCATAATTCTATCAACAATATTATCACAACTCACTATACTATGTTTGAGAGTACATGTAATAACACTAGGTGGACATGAATAGTTCTCACAAGGAGAATCAACTCGGTTATCAATAGGTTCAGCTAGTGTTATAACATCCTCCACAAGAATAGTATCACTTTGTAGCACAATAGTATGTTGTAATGCACCATCAATTAAGGCACATGTGTCAACACTAGGTTTACTTGAATTATTCTTGCTAGAAGAATCAATTTTTTCATCTAAAGGATCAACTAGTGTTTCAACAACCTCAATTTTCACATTATCAATGCAAGGCATAGATTTATGAATAACCCTTATATTCAAGCTACTACTAACAATTATGGTTATTCTTATTAACACTAGTTAAGGTATTAGGAGTATCCATCGTACCTTGTATCATATATGCAAAATCTTTTTGTCCTTGGTTAGCTCCCTCAAAGAACTTATTATTTTCAAGGGCCTCATGGTTATTCATGCATTGAGTCTCTTCATTCCTTTGTATTTCATGCACCTACAAAAGAGAAGAGACGATACTAGGCAAAGTTTTAGAATATTGATTAGTTTGTAACATATTATCCTCTAAAAAACTCATAGGCTTTAATGTGTTACTTTTATAGACCATTGTTATAAAAAATTATTGTGTTTTACATGGGCTCTTCTACTCTTTCGCTCACCTCAATCTATCTAAGTTCCCTTCCCTCTTTCTACCATTCAGCTCCTCCCAAGCTCACTTCATATCTCATCTACCCTTTAAATTCTACCCACCTCATCCTACCCTTTCTCTCCCCCCATTTATCCATATTCATGATGCATATTATAGAGTGCATATCCCGGATATGCTCCATAAAAATACACTTCACTCAGATAGTAATATGTAGGGTTATTATACTAGTATATGATTGGTATGTACTTGGGGTATTTTGAACTGGATTGGCCGTTTGTAGGTTAGGTAGATATCGTTCATCAAATGATGCATATGGATTTATTGGTGGTGGATCTTGTGGTATCATTTGTGTTTGGTTATGGGGCTGTGGCGCTCACACTCTTATAGGTTGAGAAGGAATTTATTAGAATTGGGTGGGTTGTTTAAGTGTAGCTTTTCCTCCCCTATTTTTTTTTTCATCTTTCCCAACTCATCCTTTCAATTCAACAATCTCTCCTTCCATTAAGTCTATGTTCTCATTGAGTTTATGTAGTTTCTTGATAATCATCTCCACTGGATAACTGGAACTCTCCCCTTCTTGAATAGTTTCTAAGGGTTGAGTCATGGCTGCCTATAGAACGAACAAACAAGTTAGTATAAAAAGCTTCACGTTAACTCTTTATGTGGCCCTCACATCACCCCTATGATAATTCCAAAAGTTGGTTACAAACTCACTTTAATTCAATTAAAATCAAGGTCTTTGAGTTTGAGGTAGAATGAATTTTTGTGACTTCGAACAACCGGACATGTAAAAAGAAAAACTACTTGATCCAAGAATTAACAAAGATTATGTAAAGAGAATAAATGCACAAAACAAAAGCACAAAAGAAAACTAACACTAAAAACTAGCTAACAACTAAGTAGATAAACTACTAGTCGAAAACTAGTTATTATAAATGATGAGGATGAAATTAGACTAAATAATTGGAATTAAAAAAATAAGAAGTGATTTTTGTTGAGAAGAGAATAAATAAGTGTTAGAGATTGTTCTAGACTGTTCGAATTGAAAAAAAATGAATAACAATAGGAGAAGAGTGTCCGCCCCCTACTTTTTCTAGAAGAACTAAAACTTGATAAAATGTAAACAAAGGAAAAGAGCAATCCCCCCCCCTCCTCCCTTCTTGGTTCTTGACCAAATTTTAGTGATCTAGGGAAAAATTAATAGAAGATATAGAAGTTCACAACTTTTAATGACTTGGGGACAAATTAATAGATGATCTAGAATAGTAATCGTTGACAAAAATTGAGCAACTTGGAGTAAAATTAAGAGATAATTTTGTGCTCCCCTTCCTTTTGTTCTAGAAGACTTACTAAAAATAAATTGAAATGACTTTGTCACCAAGTAACCTAAATTGAGAGACCTAGATCTTTCCTTTTTTTTCTCCCTTTGGCTGCCCCTATGCTTATTTATAGGCCAATTTAACACCTTTTTCTTTAATAACTAACCTTTTTTAGATCAAACAACACTTTTGATCATCTTCTTTATCAACAATGTTTGAATTTCCTCAAGAACATTCAAACTGTATCCACTTTTCAACTATGATTAGATCAACTCCAAATCAACTAAAATTTTATACACACACTTATTTTGATATGGAAAACAATATTCAACAACAGGATCTCCAAATTCTTCACCTTTTATTTTATTTTATTTTTTCATTTATGAACTAATGATTGTAATTTGATGGAACGTATGACTAGCCAAAGCTCTGATACCAAATGATGAGATTCGAGTTATGAATCACAACACAAGATTAGGGAAAGAACGAAACAAAAAAAAGATACGCATAAACTTAAAAGATTTATCGGTTTATGGAAAATATTGAACTTTATACCCTCACCTCCCAATTGAACTAAGAAAATGAAGAAGAAACTGAAAAAGATAATCAAAAACAAATGTGGATAATCAAACGAAATACCTTCGATTAAATTGAACAAACCTAGTTAATGTAGAAAATAAAGAAATCCATCTCCAATCACTCAACTAACTATAAACTATGGAATATAATGCTACACCATAATCATCCAAAGCTTCATATAATCATCAATAATCTTTGTCTAAAATTGAAAGAAAACCACTATTTATAGAGTTGAATTGACAAAATTATGATGTCCCAAAAGGAGTAGGACTTGGAAAACTTTTCCTTCATCTAATTTGAGTACAATTTGAATAAATCTAGGAAGATTATCTCACCTTCTTTGCCACCTCTACTATTTAATTTGAGCTAAATTTATTCTCCTTATTTGGGTAGAATTGGATCTCCCAAAGTGAGTAGGATTTGGTCTCCTAGTTTGAGTAGGATTTGGAATCCTAGTTTGAGTAGAATTTGAAATCCTAGTTTTTGTAGGATTTGAATAACTTTTTTTATTAAGAAATCTTCCATTATTTCGTAGGTTCATTGGAAATCTACTTTTCTCTAATTTTTTTACTTCTTCAGCTTCACATTTTATTCCACAAGTTGTCCAAATATTATAAATCTTCAAGTCACTGACTTTACTCCTTTTGAAGAGTGGTTCCCAACCATGACCGTATCACCGGGAAAACTTGAGGCTTGTGGTTCTTCTTTTGGGTTAGCATATTTTTTAAGGTGTAGATTGATCATGTTTTTCATGTTTGTGTTGTTTGTTTTACATACTTGGTATATTGATGACTTGGTTATCTTTTGAGTATAATTTCCATACTCTACACCTTGGTCCCTTTCCTTTGATATAAGGGACGTTCTCATTGCTCATTGTGTTGGACTGCCTTGGTTAGATATTGTTGACACTGACCTATGTTTTAAACCTCATACCATGAGGTAAGTTTTGGTTTGTGTTGTATTTTATCTTGTAGGTGTTTACTTGGATTCAAGGATGCATCCTTTCCAAGTAGGGTGGGATGATAATGCCTAGGAAAGCACAAAGCATGGTAGACCTATACTTCATATAGTCGAGGAGTTCCAATCTATAGACAACATTAAAGGACCTAATACATCTCTAAAGGACATTCATAAGGAACAAATGGAGCAATCCCGAGTTTGGACGACCTCTTGGGAGACACTTAAAGACTTTGGGGATGTATTTTTAAGGAACCTAAGTTGTAGGATATATTTTTTCACATTAGGTCACTTTAAGGCCTTATTGTAAGCATTTAAAGTAGGATTAGTATAAATACCCGGTCTTTCAATTTTTGAAATTTTAATTATGCTTTGGCTTTGCAAGACTTGATTGTGTACTCAAATATTTAGTGTAGCTTAGTTTAGGATAGTTTAGATTATATATAGGGTAGATTCCCATCCTATTAATCTTGTAGTGGAGGGCGTATCTCTTAGTTATTCAAATACTATATGTTTTATGAATCATCAAGTTGTTGCATTCGTGGGTGAATCATATGTGTCGACTCGTTGCTTAGTTTTGAATTTGGATTAGGGTAATTGAGATTATTAGTAATTGTTGGTGGATTCCATCTATTCTTAATCATTTGATTTATTTGAATCGAATTCACATATCATTTTTTTCTGCATTTCATTCAATAGTACAGATCGAGATCCGTTGGATCACGAGCCGTAACACTTGTAGATAATCCTATTCCTAGCCCAAAGTAAGCAACGATGGGCCAGAAGTAAGCACTCAAAGAATCAAAGATAATGAGATGAAAAGAAGAAGTACAAATATGACAAAAACAACACATAACTAAACATTACTCCCCAAACCTAGTATCATGGATGTAGAGCATGTATTTGCAAAAAGTACAAAACACAACCCACGACAGTGCAAATCTAAAAGATAGTTATCCAAGAACCAACTAGGATTACTCGGATAATAGAAGGAAAATCATTCATCGAGGATGACAACTTCTTATTAAATCTCCTGGAATTACACCATTTAGTGCACATGATTGCGTCCGTCTGGAGTACTCGTACTTGTACTAGGACTTTCATCAACAAATATGAAGAAGTACAACATGAATACCAAAAATAACGGGTACCTATTAGGTATCATAGGCCAATCAGGTAAAAGTAAGCAAAAGTGAAGTAAAGCGTGATTCACGTAAATAGCACAAGGATGAATAAATGGATGACAGGAACAAGATAACTACAATAATGATTAATAAGTTTAGTAAAACATCAGCTACCAGTGAGTGTGGTGCCAGCTAACAAGTATAAAAAAGGTCTACCATCAGGGTATAGCACCCAGCCACAAGCAACTCATGGCCGAACGTAACATGTACTTTGTGTTGCATGTGACCACTAAGAAAGTGTAAAAGTATCAATAGTTAATGGACCAATAAGAGAGTGTAAAACCATCAATAGTTAATGGACCAATAAGAGAGTGTAAAAGCATCAAAAGTTAAGCTAATGAAAAAAGTCAATAGTTTCATGAATGTTACTAATCAAGGATAGAAGGAAAAACCAATTTCTATTAGTAAAATAAACCCACTGACATCCCATACCATTGGTAGATACAATTAGACAACCAAGTAACACAACAAGTACTCCCTCGTGAAGCTCTAAAGAGCATAACCAAACACGAAAGGATGTAGTGCATAGGGGTGTTGATAAGTAAATAATGCCTGTACGCACCCTCCCCAATACAAGACTCGACTAGGAGCAAACCTGAAAATGTTGCCCCGTATACTTTCTCAACCTTCCCAGTATACCCCTCCCTAGGCCACACAATATACAGGAGGTATGTGCCCTATGTAGGGGGTCTTTGGAAGGATCCAATCCCATGTACAAAAATAGTCTTCAAAAGGAATCTAATGGAATAGTCACTAGGTCAAAGAGATCAAAACTTAGGTTCAACCTGTACATCATATCTTGGTGGAAACCCAAACCAATACATATAGGTAATATCAATATCTCAGTAAGAATCAACTTTTTCCATGTACAGAATATACATAAATCATAGTGATCATGAGAAAATAGCCTCAGGTAGTGCGATAAAATAGCTCCATATTGCTCATAAGATCATTCATGAAAGATATAAGTATATATAGAAATCAATTCTTTATTATTTCTATGTCAATAATTTACCTTTTAACACATTTAATGCATGCTCGCTAGACAATCTAATCAATAACTTAGACTAATCTAGGACTAATAATCAAAATCTGTAGGATGGCTGTTGAGCCCTAGTAATGAGGTATAACTTCTCCTACCTAAAATACGATCCTGATCCATGAGTGCTCAAACCAGAGGTGTCATAACTACCTAGAGGACGCATGTTAAGGGCCAACAACACACTTATATAGACATAACCACTCACTTGAATGTTCACACCAGGCTAGGGTACCATCAAACACAAACATACCCCACTAAGTATAATAATATCATCTCACAAGAAAACAAACCTTATAGCATAGCCATCTCGGACTAACAATGGCTCAGGTGCCAACACACCCTATTCACACCTATTATCTCGAGTGGAACATAGAATAGTCATCTTACATATATTGAATCTAAAGCAACCAACCTACATCGGGGAATAGATATTAAGATCTAATCCATAGTATAATCACCACCCCAACCTCACAAAGGTCGATGGTTGGCATTTTATAATACACATAAAAGGTGTTACTCCTCCCACAATCACACTATAGTCCAAAGTTGACATGAGATAGACGGGTAGGGAAAAATATCCCTAGGGTAGGTAGTTAAGATACGAGATAGCTAAATAGACCATATGCCAGAAGAATAAGCATATCAAGGCTCAACTAGACATATTGGCATCAATATGGTATTTTACCATACATATACTACACTAATACTAGTTTGAATAAAGTGGATTGTAGCTCACTTGGAATATGGTCATATCCTCGAGAAGCATGCCCCAATATTCAAGGATCACGTACGAAACTCAAAATATAGAGAGGCTAGAAAAAACATAACCCGTCTTTCAATATGAATAAAATAACACCAATATTTCTATTTAAATAGCAGGGTCAAGATCCCGACTAAAAATGGATCTGAATACCCTAATAACATAGAATAAGAAAAAACATATACCAACATGTAGAGCACAATTCGTACATCATATGATACACAATAGGGCTCAAATTAACTATAGAAATTGAAGATATAAGACTTGAAAACATTATACAACAAGGAAACATCACTATAATAAAAAAAATAAAGGATTAACCAGTAAAAATAATCGTAGAGCCACCAAGATATGATTCCATGAGTATAACTTAAGGAAACCTCCCTTAGAGACATAATTAGCTCTATAAAAAGGAGAAAGAACAGCTAAACTTTCATAAAAATGAGGCTAG
>JBDJHY010619408.1:0-16297 GCA_039654485.1 Withania somnifera | reverse complement strand
ATGAAACCTCTTATCACCACTCTCCTAAATGCTTGTGATGAATACCTTAAACATATCTACCATTATCAATAATCTGTTGTCATGTATCCATACTAACAACTAAATGAGTTGTATCTCACTCAACTGTAGTAATCAAAGCTTTCAAAACCTTCCTAACTCTCTCCTATGCGATTAAACTCATACCCCAACATCTCTCTCAAACTGTGAGGTATATACTTCTCAAGGAAATCTCTAAAAACTAAGGTCATGTCATAAGAGGTGACCGTACTGGCCAACAACTGAAATATGACCTCCACCACAATTTGGCCACCCCCACCATTTGGAATGTAGTGTAATCCACAACATGAGACTCAACCAATACGAGGTTCTGCAACCTCTTTGGAAAATTAGACAAGAACTCATACACATCATCCTCAAGTGAACCAGTAAGCTTGGGAGGAACCAATTTTATAAGCCTATGAAACATCTTCTACTCCTAAACTTTCATAGTCGGTGTAGACATAATGAATAAAGAAATAAGTTTGATTGGTAATGCATCAATGAATTAGGTAAACTTGACTCACAATGAAACAACCTTAGACATTGTTGTTTTAGTAAAAGAATAAATCTAAGTATCATGATCCAAAAAATATACAATTCTAATGAGTACACTATTTATGGAAATAAAAAATACAGAAAGTAGATAAAGTCAGTGTGGTATATTTCAAACATAGAAGTTTACCGTGACTCCAATTTTTGGATCTTTCCTAGAACTCTAACCATATGATGTATTTGCATTTAAATCATCGTTGAAATGATTCAAGAAATAGTAGTTAGTATAGTGGTATTATATTTGGTAGGCATCACAAACTAACTGAGCTTAAGTGAGATTTAAATTGAGTAAAAGCAAACTATGGATACCTGCACACAGATGATTATCCAACAATTTAATTTAATAGTTCAAAAGCATAACATATGTAATATAATGGATGGATGAATCAAGCACAATGAGTTTATAGGGTAAAATGTGTGTATGAGATGAATGACATAAATGCAAAGTCAATGGAAATAATGATGAATATATTTTATGTTGATGTACACCCTCTAAGCATATGAGCTTATAGGATGGTATTCATGAAGGATAGCTAGTCCATATCTCTATCCTACTTGGACTCTAATAAGGACCTATATAATCATATCACTTGCTCAAACTATAACCAAAAACTAAATTCATATCATATAATGTGCCCAGACTTGAACCAAGACTAAAATATTATTTTTTGGTACCTAATGGTAGGACTTTAATTGGGACTAAAATGTATTTTTCCTACTATCTATCCTACTTGGACTCTAACAGGACCTCCATAATCATATCACTTCATCAAACTATAAACAAAACTAAACTCAAATCATATCATGTGCCCAGACTCGAGCCGAAACTAAAATAATGTTTTTGATACCTAACGGTAGGACTCTAATTGAGACTAAAATGTATTTTTTAATATTAATTTCCAGACTCTAGCCAAGATTAAATCCTTTTTTCTGATGTCCATCCGCATGTTATGAGTGAAAATATGTGATATGATAAACATGAACAAGTCATAATAATAATAATAATAAATAATAGAGAAAATATGCATATAAGAATGAATACCATCTCTCAATTCAACCATTTCTAAATACCATACCTATAAGCCAGAATATCACACTAGGTGATCTAAATCCCATATCATTAAGCCTCTCAAGTACATGTAAATACCATAGTGTTAAATTTTCTGTTAACCTTGATAAAATGAAACACAAGCCCCACCTAGGAACCAATAAATAATCCTTCTAGTATCATGAAATCTTTTTATTTTCTATCATCTAATGCATGCTTTATACAATAATCTCCTATCAAAGCAAAGTCTAAAAAAAGGCCGAGTCATAGCCTACCTCAAAGTGGAATCACAAGCCTCAAAGAGTTAATAATGAGTGTTCAATTTTCTAAGGGCCTTAGAATGTTTCCAATCTACCAAAAATGAATTCTACACATAAACACAAATTCAATGATATCCTTATGGCATTACTTCTACTTTGAGTGTGAAAAGTCAATTAATAAGTCAAACCCAAAACCTTATGTAAAATTTTTAATCTTATAGAAAAATCAGTTTATTCATAAATTTAGGAGTTCAAATGTGAAATTTCATTAAAAAA
Source organism: Withania somnifera (assembly GCA_039654485.1). NCBI lineage: Eukaryota > Viridiplantae > Streptophyta > Magnoliopsida > Solanales > Solanaceae > Withania > Withania somnifera. The sequence continues at coordinate 14,122 of JBDJHY010619408.1, read as the reverse complement.
AAACTAAGTTAAAATCATCCCTCAAAACCCCAAAACACCAATTTCAGGCTTAGAGTAAAAACCCTAAATTTGAATTTTTGAAAAATAAGGAAATGAGCATTAAAATAATGTTTTACTACATGAAAATGATAAAATATAACTTTGGAAAGTTATCCAATGTTTATCTATGTAAAACCCTCATTAAAATTTACTAAAGTAGCTTAAGAATCTCACTAGTTTGATTTATCAAAGACTAGGTTTCTAAATATATAAGAAATAGTTGAAAATCCCTTATATATAGTTAAAAAGGTGGGAGATTATAGAAACATCCCTCATAATAAAATGGAAAATTCTCAGAATTTGGTTCCATGAGTTGGTCAGTGTCTTGTGTTTCTCATTCTATGTACTTGTGCCATCCAGAAACAACGGTGATAGTGAGAAAATAACCTCAAGCGGTATTAGAAAAAAGCTCCATACTACTCATGAGTGTAGTCTTGGAAATATAAGTATTTATATGAAACCAGTTTCCAGTTATTACTCTGTCAAAATAAAGTTCACTTTTAAAAACGTTTAATGCATGCTCGCTACAAAGAACCAATCAATAGGCTAAAGTGGTCTAAGATAGCTAACTGGAATCCATAGGATGGCTGTGAAGCCCTCGTCATAAGGTATACCCTATGCTAACCCAACTACAGTCCGGATACATGAGTAATCATAACAACAATAACATAATTGACTAGAGGACTCCCATTAATTCCAATTACACACTTATATAGCGTAACACATGGAGCTATCATAGCTCATTCAGATACTACTCACTCCCAAGATCGCACCGGGATAGGGCATGATATCATCATATCGGGCTGCTAACTACCCAGTAAAGTTGTATTCATTGAGGTACTATGTCGTCATATATGGCAGCCGACATAGACATACCCGACTATCTATTTCATAAAGAGCTACACATGCCATAATCCCACATACATCTCAGGTAAAAATAAAAATAAAAAGCCTACCTAGATCAATCTATAATTGGCATATAACAGTACACACCAAAGGTGTTACTCCTCCTCCAACCATACTATGTTCTAGAGTTAGCATATAATAAGTGGATAGGGCGAGATAGCCCCATGGTAGGTAGTACAAGAAAACTAAGGAGGCCATATCCCTAGAGAATAAGCATATATCGAAGCCTGACTAGCAATCCCATACTAGAGCTGGTGCTTTACCATGTATATAATGTACCAATTCCCAGTTTGAAGAAAGTATACCATAGACTATTTAGATTCTGAAGATGTCCTAGAGAAGTATGCCCAAATATAAAAAACCACCTACGATCTTAGCACATGAGTCTAGAAAAAATATAATCTACGTGTTCATATGAGTAAAAGAAGACCCATATTTTTATATATAACAAGGTCAAAATCTAAGCTAAAAAAGGTCCATAAACCCTAATAGCTCAAAAAAAGAAAATATTTATACCAATACGTAGAGCACGACTCTAACATCATATGGTACATAATAGGGATCAATTTGATGTTATAAATATAAGATATAAGACTAAAAAGTTTATATTATATATAAAATGAATAATTACCTAATAGAAATAATCGTAGAACCACTATAATGAGTTTCTATGGATTAAACCTTGGAAAAGGGCCCCCAAATGAGCCTTATGAAGCTCCAATAATCATCATCAATGGAGAGAAATAAATGAATCATCAAAAGAACTTCGTGATGAGAAATATATAGCAACCACCAACTAACTGATAAATCGGTCATTTTGATGATTTATTGGCCACCAAAAAATCATTCATCTAGATGATTTATCGACATCCCGTGACATTCCTGTAGCAGATTTTTAAAAAAAGATTAAAAGCCACAAGAAATGGAAATAGAGTCAAATTGTAACACTCCATATATGAAATCTTTATGTAATTGATATTCCAGACTCAACGAAAGCAACAAAAAGGCAATTCCAATCGTATAAGCTGATAAAGCCTGAAAAATCTATAACTATAGTGGAATTCAAACTGTAAAACTATCAAGGATCCAATTTATCGATCCCATCAAGTCATAAATGACTTCGGGCAGTTAAAAGAATCCTCTAAATACATAGAGATCGAAGGAATCATATAAATGGCCCCAAGGCCCATTACAATACTACTAAGACTTAATGAGTCAATCTTAAGTATTCTGTTTTGCAAATTATGGTGGGAACAACCCAAAATGTAACACTAGCTCATTCATTTAGCACAATAATAAAAAGAAAAAAAAAATCTCAAAACTCTAAATGAATAAATAGTAAATTAACTCAAATGTTAAAATATGTTTTTTTACATCCTTTCCTAAGACCTAAAAGTTATTACCACAAGGTCTCCAAATCTAAAACTATGAGTGTCAACCTCAGCCAAAATAAGATAATGTCCATATTTCAAAAAATAGATAATAGAACATCTGAGACATCCATGGAAGCCTAGAGAATCATGACCTCAACCTTGAATATGGAATTGACTGACTGGCTAGAGATGAGGTCTAGCAGAAGCCTATGGAACACCCTCTACATTCAATAAAAGAAGAATACAGGTAGTATCCATACAAAAAAAATTGTATTGGTAGGCTTCATAGAAAACCTAATTAGAATCAAGTATACACTTACCCAGTAGAAATGATCATAGAACCACACTAATGAGTTTCTATAGGTTAAAACTTGGGTCAATATCTTGAAAGGCTCTTAAATAACTATGGAAAACCCAAGGAAAACTCTTAATTTTGCAGAAAAGTTGAGATAAATTGTGTGGAAGGTAAACTTATATAAGCCCACTGACTGACCAATAAATAAGTCATTTGGATGATTTATTGGCCACTGATAAATCAGTCATATAGCAAATTTATCTACCACTGATTTATCAATCATCTGGAAAATAAATCAATACCCGTGTCCTTGCTTGACAATTTTTTTGAAAATTTTAAAAGGTACACAAAATAGAAATGAAGTTCAATTTCAATAATTCATATATGGAATCTTCATGTTATTGATATTCAGGACTCAATAGAAGTATTTGAAAAGGCAATCTAGTCTTGTATAAGTTGAGTACACCTTGAAGAAGCCATAATAAAAAAATAATCAAACTCTAAAACTTCCAGGGACCCAACATATCGATCCCAGAAAGTTAAGAAAGAGTTGGGCAGTTAAAGGAACACTGTAAATACAAAAGAATCGTGAGAAAACAAAAATGACCTCAAGGGTCATTACAATTAATCATATTAAAGATGCCACAGAAGATGGAGCTATCACAACTCAAAACAATACAACTCATTCCCATGCTTGCACCGAGCTAGGGTACAATATCATTGCACATGTCTACTAAATATTCAATAAAATCATATCCGACTTTATATTTCCAAGTGACCATACATACACTAATCATATGCAATACCTCATGTAAAACGTAGAATACTCACTACCTTATCTTCTCTAAAGCCACTAGTATAAATCGGAGGATAGCTACTAATCTCTAACCACTAGTATAATCCGCTCCTCAACCTCAACTACGTTCTATAGTCAGCGTGAAACACACAAATAATCTTATGATCCTCTCCCACCTTACTCTATTTTGAAGTCCCTAATAGCTCAATAAAATGAAATATCATACCAAAATATATAGCATAGTTCATACATCATATGGTAAAAAATAGGTCTCAAACTAACAAAGAAATTAAAGAAATATACTCGAAAAGTTTATGTAACATAGTAAACTTTATTACATTAGAGAAAACAAAGAATTACCCAGTAAAAATGATTGTAGAACCACCGAGATACGATCTTATGGATTAAAATCACTTAGAAACCTCTTCATTATATTGATTTAGGCACTGGAATTGAGAGAATCACGAAGAATGGTGGATTTTCATCCATTAAATAAAGAAAAGAATTTATATATGTTGCCAAGCTGTCCGGTGATCATGGCACACTGCCATACGATTTCTACCCCTAGCCACCTTACTCCCCACAATTGCGGCCCCCAGGCCAGTGATGATAGTGCATAAAGGGCATAGGCTACATGATCACGGCCAAGGGCACACAATTGTGACCCTTTCATGCCTATCCATCCTTAGTTTCAATAATTAAGGATCAAAATGGTAATAGAGTCCGATTTAGACAACCATAAATGAAATATTTATATAAAGACATTCTGGACTCAATGAAATCTATGAAAAGGCAATTCACGATCGTATAAGCTGAGTAAGGCTCAAAGTATTAATAATCAAAGAAATTTAAATTATAAAAATTCCAGGAAACCAATCTATTGATCTAATAAAGTTAAAAATTACTTGGGGTAGTTACAAAAATTCTCTAAACACAGAGAAATTTTAGGATTCATAGAAATGGCACCCATTATAATTACCCTTGACCCTATATTTTAACTTTTTGGGTGTGATATTGGATGCGATTTCAAAAATATAAATATGAGTATCATTGTTCATATTTTCTTATGTTTAGATCATATATGATTATATCAAGTAATCAGAGGCTTGATATAAAGATAAGTCTCCCACTTGATTTTCCTTTATTTCTGAATGCAAGTGAAGGCCATTGACTCTCTTAGAAAGTATCTTATGCATTTTTTGATTGATTTGTTGAAATAGGGAGTAATGAGGACTACTTGAGGGTTTTCATTTGGGTGATATGAAGAGTATTTACCCTGGAGTCAATCATTTGGGGGTCTATAACAAAGGTAATAAAAATTAAAATATGAGTTCATGGATTCAAATATTTATGTGTCCATGAGACGCCCCATTATGATTAGTTGTACTTGGTAATTTCGTTACTTAATTTCATACCATTTAGTGGCTTTAAGTCATATGATATGATTTTTTTCGTTGTTGTGACCATGAATACCTTGTTGATTCTTGAGTGATGTTAGCTATATTTTTCATGAATTCCATATGATGTTATCATTTAATAATGCATATCGAATTAAGCCTTACCTCCGATACTATGGTGGTTCTCCGGGTGAAAAAATATTAGAAATTCCATATCTTTAACATGGAACATGGTTAATGAGGCACATGATTACACAATTTTAAAGAAATTGGTTAAGGTGTGATTTCTAGCAGTGTCATAATATATAGTGAAAATAAAGACAATGATGAATATGAGATGTAATACAAGGGATGTTGCATTATTCTTACATGGTAAAGTTAATAATATATAACAAGAAATGCCAGGCTGATGTGTGATTTTGGCATTCTTATAATACTAATATATGACACGAAAGGCTAGGGCGTATGTGTGATTCTGGCATGGTTATGATATTGATATGCAATATGAAGGGACAAGGCTGATGTAAGATTCTAGCATGGTCATAATACTAATATACGATATGAAAGTCTAGGGTTGATGTGTAATTCTTACATGGTTAAGGTAATAAGATAGAAATGCATCACATTACATGGCATTACACATATTTGACTAATTTATATGATTGAATTCATTTTTCGTGAGCATGTCTGATATGAATTACCTTCTTCGCTTATTTGATATGCTATTGATTTTTCTCACTTATTATGTTGAGGGGATGATATAGTGATCCTAAGAGAGCTAATTATAAGGAGATCATAGGACTATTTATATCCCTACTTTGATGAGATAAGTTACATTCACTTGAGATTAAAATGAAAAGCCTCTTGATAGTGATGAGAAACAATACGCAATTGCTCTATTGATTATTAGTAGAAATGAACAATTGAATCTGGATAAGATTGGAATTATGGTATGATTGAGATTGATATTGCTGAATCAATTAACTTGGCCTATTCCTAGTTAGAGCCCATTTTATGAGTCCATCTTTCGGTTACATCGGATGTACCCTTCCTATTGTTGTTGGACTTATGAGTTGGGGACTAAGTGAGGTTTTTAGACTCTGCCTATAAGGCTATAGCACAAAAAATGGGATTTTACCCAAGACTTGTGAAATGGACTCAGAAAGAGAGGCCCACCTTTGAATAGGTTAAGGGTGAGATATTGCATTTGACATAAATTGGGTTGGTGTCACTTGATTGTTGATGTATTATTTTGAGTTGTCTAATTGTGCCTTGTTAACACTCTCTTATTTGGGTATGGATTCAGTTATAGTTGACTACTCTAATTTCCTATTTTGTTTTTTGTTTCTTTTGAGAAGTTAATTATTGTTACCAACCCGATATCTTGTATCTATAATTTATTTTTCCAAAATATTAGAATATGGTTTATTTATAGCTTTGTGTCTAGAGGATTATGGTTTGTGATTTGGTGTAGTTAGTGAGTCATTACCCCTTTGTTTTAGTTCCATTCTAGCAATACTTGTTGAGTACCCATTTTTTATTTTAGTACTCACTCACTTTATTTCTACAATTTTGTAGATGAAGATCCCAGTGCAACTTGATCATATCCTTCCATATCAATTTTGAGGTTCGTTATTGTGAGAGTTAAGGTAGTTGTTTTTCCATCCAGCAGATGCCTAAACTCATTTACACTTTTTTCTTAGATCCTATTAGGATTTTTGATATTTGAAACATATGAATTTATTTCAACTTGTATTACTTTTTATTCAGAGGATTATGCATAGTAATACCAGCTTCTGGGTGGTTTATAAGTTATATTTTTCTATTGTACCTTTTTTTCTGCTTGCTGATTTATTACTTTCCACATTTACCTTTATAGAATTATGTAGGGTTAGTTGTCTAGGAAGGTTGACATAGGTTCCATAATAACTTGGGGTTTTGGGTTGTGACAAGTTGTATCAAATCTCTAGGTTTCATAGGTCTCAGTGTAAAAGTAAAGGTTTATTAGAGTCGCACAAATTAGTGTAGAGACCTCCGACACTTATCTTTAAGAGGCTATAGAACTTTTATTCGTTATTCCCTTTATTATCTCATTATTATCTTTTGTTGTGTCTGTTTGAGTATTAAGACATGGTTTTCTCTATAGTAGATGTCAAGGAGGAAAGTTGTAGGAGAGATGAGGCCGTCGCCACTCCAATAAGGGGATGAGCCAGAGCATGGGGAAAGGGAGAGCATGTAGTGCTACACTAGTGTTAGGTCAGGAAAGGGTAGCCTCCCTAAGCTATAGGTTCCTATTTCCAAGGGACAAACAATCCCTATTACTATTGCTACAGCATTGCTTTAGGATACTCTTCTTCATGTGTTGGGTGTATTTGAGACATTCACAAAGCTTAGGGGTGCAAATGACATTCCTTGGGGGTTTTTAGGATGGTTTAGGGCTCAAACCCCAGATGTAAAGTAGATTATTATTGTACATGATTAGGTGGGACAACAATCATTGGTTCATAAAGATGATGGGTTACATTTATAGGGAGTGGGAGCCCTGAGAGTGATTAGGGTAACAGTGTTGGACGAGGAGCATTACTAGTTTGAGAAGTTCAAAAAATAGATCTGCCCTAGTTTTAGAGTGGAGAGCCGAGGAGGCTTATGATTTTCTTAGTCACTTGTTATGAGTTTTTGGATAGTGTGAGTTTGGAAAACTCACATTGAGTTCCTTACACATTCTTCAAATTGCATGGGCTATCCCAACAGTAGTGGTGATCTTATATAGAAGACGGACTGGATGGATCTCCTTCGGTCACTTAGGATGAGTTTGCTCAATCCTTCTATGAAAAATATGTTAACTAGAGTGTGAGAAAGGAGAATAGACACTGATTCAGGAGTTTGAAGTGGGGCATTAAATTGGAAGAGTATTACACCTGCTTCTGAGCCCTATCTAGATATATCAGTTCAATTCTCAATGATCCAAACCATAGGATTCATTGATTTATTTGTGGGTCGACATATACAGTTCATGTGGCTGTGTTTATATTGGACAATCAAGGGAAATATTTTTAGAGATAGTTGGTGCAACCAAGGAGTCTGAGATGATAGAGAGAGTAGTTCATTGATACAATAGGTAAGAGGACCATTTGTCAGGTTGGTTTTTAGGATCTACATCCAATAGTTGGGGTTCATTAAGGAGGAGTGGATCATCCCATTGAGAGAGGCCAGTTCATACTGTCATGCTGGCTTTTGAGAGTGGGTATGCTGGTCATGGATCCTTTAGCTTGGTACATGGTTCTTATGGTTCTCAACAGAGGTAGACATGTTATAATTGTTATTTAGGGTCATTTGAGTCATCACATTAGCCCATGGTCCCAAGGTCTTGTTATACTGATTGAGATCTAGGTTATTTATAAAGGACATTCCTAGATAAGGGTCTGGGAAGGCTCCAGACTAGTTCTTATTATCCATCTAGACCACTAGTGCCTCTAGCAAGAGGTTAGGGGAGAGCATAGCCCGGTACAATTTATCAAACTTCTAATAAAGCTATGATTTTGATGGGTGCTAGTTGATGAGATGCTCCTTTTGATAGCATCAGGGGTCATTATTATGCATTCCCAGGAAAAAGTGTCAGATGTAGTGATTACATATATTTTTCAAATATGCCACCGACATGCTTTTCACGACCCATAATTCTAAGTCGTGATGCACCTTCCTCAACCCACCAGGAAAGGTAAACCTACAAAATTCACGGGAATTAATGAATCAGCGAGACAAAGAGAAGGTACTATATAAAAATCCATCTATAAAACCACCCAAAAACTAGTGTCATAGTGTACAAACCTTATCATAAAGAATACATAGTTGAAAAGAAATACATTATTCTCAAATGTCTAATATTTGCTAGTAGGATTGAATACATAGAAAGAATATTTTGGGAATCTATTGGATGACAAACAACTACCTCAACAATATGAACTCTCGAGCCTCAGACTTTATTGGAAGAAGGTGATAAACCGCACTAGACTCTGTACCTACACATTTGTAGAAATAACAATAGGTATCCAACAAGTATCCCTAGACTAAAACTAAAACAAAACAATGAAGAATCACCAACCACTCCAACCATACCAACCACAATCCTCCAAACTCCGATCTATAAATAAGTACATCACCAAAAGTTTATAATGAGAAATAAATAACAAATACAGAGTGTAAAGGTGATAAAAACATAATTACTAAAATCTGAACTAATAATGAAATTAGTAATATAGAGTGTCCCTAACAATCGAATCAAAGTCCACACTGGAACCATATCAATAATTTATTACTAGTCAACACAGAAATGTACCAATACTAAAGTGAAATACTCACTTCACATAAGAGATAATAACAATCAAGGCATTTCATCTAATTCAACAAACATATCAACAACAGTCAAAATCAATCAAAGTCATACAAGTATAGTATCACATCTATCTACCATTCAGACACAAGCCTCCCTCCGAGTCCATTTCAAAACTTATATGATGAACCCTACCTATCATACTATGGCCTAGTTGGTAGAGTCTATGATTGCTCGTTATTTACCACTCCATAAGTACAATTATTGTAGGAAGGGTACATATGATTCAACTGAGAGTTGGACTCATGAAATGAATACTAACAAGAATGGGCCAAGGCAACCAAAAAACAATACTCAAGTCTAGTCTCTATACCAGTCCCTATGTAATAAGTCAAGCAATGATAGGAAGGGTACATCGGATGCAATCGAGAAATGGACTTCTGTGACTGGTTCTGAGATGTTTAGTCTAACATCAATATCAATCTCATTCAAAACCATGGATTTTTTCAAACCTATCATTAATAAAGGTATTTCAGATCACTTCTCATCACTTTTAAGAAACTTTTCCATAACAACCTCACGAGAACGTGAATAGCCTAGTCATCTTGGGGTCTTAATAACATCTCAACAACTAAGTAAACAGGACTCATCAATAATAATAGTAAGTGAAAAAGATAAATTTCCCATTAAATTACGTGAAAGGCAATGCAAGTTTTTCTCACATACCTTAGTAATATCCTTAATCTCACCTCAACCACTTTTATTTGGATTCAAATCGTTATCATGGAAAAACCAGGAATCACATATCGGCCAATTTCTCTGTTATCATAATCATAGAAATATCAATAATCAAAAATTAGCCAATTGCACTTTTTAACATCATGTCAATATCACGGCAATACTGGGAATCACACATCAGCCAAATGCTCTATGTCGTATCATGAAAATATCAGGAATCACATACTGGCTAATTGAAATTTCTAATATCATATTTCTCTTTTTCGGACATTTTTTATTATACACCGATATAGTACTAGAAATCACATATCAACCACTTAGTCTTTTCAATCATATCCTTATATACCCTTTATTCTTGCCTTTTAATCAATATTCAAATGCATGTAAATAATGAGCATATCAAATATATGACATAGAAAGGCAATGGTAACTGATGCATAATGAAAGACACTCATGGGATCCATAATCAAGAGAATTAAATAAGGATTAATTGAAGTCACATAATGACATACAATTAAACAGAACAATTCATAGTAAGTCTAAAAGGCCCCAACACAGGTATTTGATTAATTACAATAGCACAACGATTCAACTAAAACCTCTCATAGGCACAATCTAAAGTAAGGAACAAATGGAATATAAGATAGTAGATCATGGAATTAAAAGGCCATATAAATCCGTACTCGATTAGAGGTAGTAAATTGATCAAACATTTACCCATTTTTATTCCTTGGTTTTAACCTGCATGCTTGACTCTAGTGTCCGAGTGAAATTCCAAATTAAACAAAATGGACACCCCTAAATAATCTCAGTTACTCTTGATTACAAATAATAAATACACAACAATTGATATACATAGCTTTGTAATAGGATCAAGCCTCCACCTTCTTAAGAAAATGAGGAAATAATCAAGCGGGTACTTTTCCTTTGCGTTGTGTCTCCAACTCTGCAAAATCTAATAAATAATGAATTTTACATAAGAAATTATGATAAAAAAATACCCATATGGAAATACATATTTTTGATTCAAAACTACTTTAAAAAATCCAAGTCAAAGCCTTTTTCGAAAATTTGGGAATCATGAAATTCAAGTCACCCATAGTTTGGGGATTCTAAAAATCAAGTTTAAATAAAAAATCGGGTTCAATTTGATAGATCACATATCAATTTTAATTTTAAGAAGTGTGGGGTTAGACCCCCAAAAGTATAAGAAATAACCATGATCCATGAGTAGAATCCCTTACCCTTCATTAAAAACTGTCAGTAAGCCAAAATCTGGCCAATTGTTAGGGTACTACCAGGGAAAGACCTGTGATATAATGGTATGGTATATATCCCCTAGGATATCATGGTAGTTATGGACAACCCATGGCATGGTCCATCCCTCAAAGGTACGATGTATACCTCCCCTCATCCTAGTTTATGCTCTCACATCCCTTTGGACTTCCAAAATTCAACTGCGAACCTATAAACAAAAACCATATATTAATATTTAGTGTAAACAACATCATGTACCCATTGGAATCATTAAAATAGGCACCCATGAGCTCCATGAAAAGATATACACAACTTTCGGTAAAATATAAACTATTCTCTAAAGTATCAAAATTTATGAGGGTCAAGGAACACTATACAAATAATTCAATAGACCAAATTCATCCTCTTATATCCAATGGAACCTATTAAATTTGAATTCGAGCACTAAATCATTAAATGTTGACCGAAGTCAAACTTTGGCTTTAAAACTCAATTCATCTTGTCAAGTGAGTTATAGTCAACATAAAAATTCTAGAACTGAGAACGATAGTCATAGTATAAATATATCCATATTCTTGAGCTAATGCAACTGGTGTGATACCATTCTAAGATTCGCAACTCTAATGAGGTCCCAAAATACTAAATATCTAAATATAAAGGCCTCCAATCACTAAGGAATTCCCAAAATTCACAATTTTTTAGCTCCAATTTCAAAATCAACCATGTGAACTAACCAACTATGACTCCAGGAGACTCTTAGTAAGTGTAAAATGGTAATTTTATAAAATGTCCAAGAAATGACCTTCAGGTCATTACACTGCTTCAATCTTATTTCATCTTGGATCATTGTGGGATTCTCCTATTTTTTTTGTGAAGAAAATGTATAGGTCTATGAGGATGTGCATTAATTATAGGTAGCTAAATAGGGTTACTAATAAGAATAACTATCCCCTTCCATGGATTAATGACTTGTTTGACTAGTTGTAGGGAGCTGTAGTATTCTCTTAGATTGACTTAAGGTTCGGCTATAACTAAAATAACTTTTAGAAATCTTTATAGAAATTATGAGTTTTTGGTAATGTGTTTCGATCTGAAAAATGCCCCAAAAAGTTCATGGAGTTGATGAACAAAGTACTTTGGTCTTATCTCAACTCATTTGTGATAGCCTTCATTGATGACAATTTGGTGTACTCAAGGAGTGGGGAAAATTATGTGCAGCATATGAGGACTGTGTTACAAAGTTTGAGGGAGAAGCTATATGAAAAATTATTGGCATTTTAATTTTAACTGAATTCTATGACTTTTTATGGTTATGTGGTGTCCGAGGAAGGATTATGGTCGATCCATCCAAGATTGAGCTATTCGTGGTTGGACTAGGCCTACTTCTCCTATAGAGATGCACAGTGTTTTTTTCTTGTCCAGTTATTACCAGAGATTTTTCTAGGTCTTTTATTCCATTGATACCCCTATTTACTTGGTTGAATTACAAAATGTTACCATAATGGTAACTAATATGACTATTCTATACCATAATGGTAACTAATATGGTAGTTGATGCCTTGAGTATGAAATTAACTAGTATGGATAGCTTTCTTTAATTTATAGGAGGAGCGACCTTTAGCTAGAGATGTTCAGAGTTTAGCCAATAGCCTTATTTAATTACAAATCTTAGATGATGGTGGGATCCTTTCTCATGTAGAGGCCAGTTCTTCCTTGATAAAATAGATAAACAAAAAGCAATTTGAAGATGAGAAATTGTGTATTATCATAGATAAAGTGTCGAGAGGAAACATGAAAGAGGAATTTATTGTTTTTTATGGTGTTTTTTGCATTGGTAGTAGGATTTATGTACCCAAGGCGGGAATTTGATTAGTTTGATTCTAGTAACCGACCATGTTTGAGATAATGCATTTACCCGAATCAACGAAGATGTATGATAAGTGGTGAAATTACCACTTTCCAAGATCTTGTTTGATCTACTTTGCAGTGTATTATCACCATGTGATCTCACTTAATTTGAGAACTGATGATTTTAAGGTGTGGTTTTACAAAGAGGAACTACGAAAGAAAAAGACAAAGAATTGGAACAAAAAAGGAGCAAAAGAGACAAAATGGGTAGCATACTGCCAGGGGTCTCGCCCCTGCAAATCCCTAGCGTGCCACTACGAACCTCACCCCTACGAGACCAACTCGCTAAGGTGACTCTTCCCAAACTTCTAGAGCTACTCTTGCAGACATAGGGTCATAGCAACGAGACTCGCCCCAACACTCTACAGTTGTAACAAACGGGCTCCAGCTAGAAATGTTTAGTAAATTCACTCATTTTCATTCCGAAAATCATGAAAGACTTCATCAGCCCTAATTTTTTGGAATCTTTTGGCAGCAAAGAGAAATTCTTAGGCATTTTCACATCTCAAAAAAAGGCACAACACCACCACTACACTTTGGGTGATGATTTGGATTACACTATTGATGTATTTTTACCCATTTCTTCTCCCCTTGATTTGTTTTAAATAGTTGCAGTATGTAGTCCTTCTTTATTGTTTGAATATTTAAGATAGAGATATTTCTATATTTCTTCAAGATTATTGGTTTTAGTTTTGTCTATTACTTTTATATAAATTATCTACTTGTTGATTTGTATTTGGGTTTGATAGATTTAAATTATTGTGAGCCTATTGTATGCCAATGGGAGTAGCTAACCCTAGGTGATTTCCATTTATCCTTGTTTAGTTTAAGAAAGTTAGTTAGGATTGGAAACTTTGATTTAGCATAATGTGAGTTGATCATAGGTAGTTTTACCTGCCGGAAAGCGACATAAATCGTAGTAATTGACTTTGTTTTGAGAATAATTGTATAATATATGATGGTTTCATAGTGAATATGTGTAAATACTTCTAACCAATGTGATTGCATATTTTTCAGGAGATTATGAGAATATGGAAGAAAACAAGTGAAGAAAAGGCAAGTCAAAAAGTAAAGAAGAATTTC
>JBDJHY010619299.1:0-16297 GCA_039654485.1 Withania somnifera | reverse complement strand
CTCCTCAGTAGATATCAAGTCCCAAGCATGGATAAATTAATAAACCGGGGCTCATACTCCGTCACCATCATAGAGCCCTATCTCAACCACTCAAACTACACCTACGATGCCTCATGGATGCTCTTAGGTACATATAGAGCTAGAAAAGCCTCTCTGGACTATCCCAAAGTAGGAGGAGCATACCTTGGAGGTCTACAATCCCAAAACATTTGCCACCACTGACTAGTAGCACCCTCAAGTAGATAGGAGGTGAAGTCTACCCCGATAAGTCCAGAAGCTCTAAGGTTTGTAGGTGCTCCTCACATATAGTAACAAACTTGTGTGGGTCCTGCCTTAGTTCTCCAGAGAACCTAGTGGGGGGAATTCATAGAAAATGGTCAAACATCTTTCGCACCTTAATGTGGGTATAGCATGAGCGAGTGCAGTGCAGGAGAAGTGGCAGTAGTCTAAAATAATGCAGCAAGTGGTACTGCTAGTTATAGCAGAAATTGGGAAGGCGGTGCACCCTGTGCCACTCCCTAGGAAAATAACTGCAGTTTGTCTGCTACTGTACTATCTAACATCTAGAGCAACTGCCACAATATATATCTGAACGTGGTAGGTGGTCGCTGAACAAGCTGTGAAGGTGGCACTGGGGGTGCCTACAGCAGTGAAATAGCTGGTACAGTACTGACCGGCAAAGCATTGTCCTCTACCCCTTCTTGATTAATCAGAAGAGGGCCCGATCCACTGAAGATCCTATGCTACGGACAATTGACGAAGGAATGAAGCCACGGTAAGTTTAAGAATAAGTACGAATAACAACACATGATAGGATTTCAAAAAAGGGAAGTAGTTCCTAAGGCACCCATAGCCTCCCGAAGATAAGATGCGGAGACGTCTATGCATTGATCCGCAGGACTCTACTAGGTACTTGATCTAATGATAGAGAGACCGATGAAACCTAGGCTCTGATACCACTCTATCATGACCCAAAATTCAAGTCACGATAGTGTCTACAACCCTCTTGTAGACAAGACCAACCCTATAACTCAAAGTTGCATGCAATGGTCTATAAACACTTAAAACATCCACCAAAGAGGAAAACCATAAGTAAAAGCATAAAATAATGGAAGTCGACGATAACATATACAACCCAAATCCTAAAAACTAGTGAGAATGGCATACAGAGAAACTCCTACAAAAGTAATACAATATAGGGCCTGCCATAGATAGAATAATTACGTAGATATCAAGGAAACCATGGTCGGCTCAAACGGTAAAGCTCATTGTAATCTTTGCAACCATCTATATCTACTCCGCAAGATCATGGCGTCTTTAATAACCCCAGTGGTATATGCACCATAAAAATGGTACAAAAGTGCAGCATGAGTACGAAACAAGGTACCCAGTAGGCATCAATGGCCGACTGGGCTAAAATAAGGGAAAGTAATAAAACTAATAAATATACAAAAAGGTACAGGAAGCGTAAGTACAGATCTACAGGAAATAAAATATGGTAAACACTATCTAGAGTGACCAGTACTCAAAAACCTAAAATTGAAGTAAGAAAACGTACATATGCTCCAGCTAAGCCAAACCCCACTAACCATAATATTATACATGCATGTACTACAAATAAAGGATTGAACAATAGGATACATCTAAGTAAGGAATAGAAAGTAAACACACAAAACCTACTTGGCATCCCATACCATCGATAAGTACAAATAACACAAATAAATCCATTGTGACTTCCCCTTTAAGTCCAGTGAGCCCACACAATCTGAAGGTAATGTGTAGGAAAGTAAAATAAAGCAGTATCATGAAGTACCAAAAACTATCCTCTCAATAAGTGCCAATTCTGGGCCCCGCCCAAGCAGTGCCAATCTGGGGGCCTCTCCCCCATCAGTGCCAAAAATTAGGGCCTCGCCCAAATAGTGCTAATCTCGGGGTCTCACCCCTGTCAGTGCTAATACTAAGCCAAAACAATTAGTGATTATCTTACCAAACAGCCAAAGGCCACCGGCTAAGAGATTATCTCACCATATTCATCATGTAATCAACTAAACATTTCCCAAGGTCTGCAACCCCCATACAATGAGGCCAGAACCCTAAGCATACAATATTTCACCCTCTATGCCCTCTCACAGGCTACCAGAATCCAATAAGGATATCAGTTAAAAATACCATGATCAACCTAGAGTCTAATCCACACTAATGGCCATATTTCAAGCAGAAAATGATAGTCCAGTCAAAAATGCACATAAATAAACCTACCCTACCTGGGCTCTAGTAAGAATCCCCAAAATACATACACGATGGGTCCAAAGCTCCAAAATAATCCATGTCCATAGAAACTATACAATTATAAATCTAGGGATCAAAACATGAAGAATGAGACCCATATTGTAATTATCAACCCAGGATGAAAAATGGGCCCCACAGCCTAGAAAATTAAACTAAATATACAAGCAGGGAGCCCTCAGCTCGAGGGACTCATCAACCAAATTTGAGCGAAAGGATGTAAGGAATCAAAGGAAAAATAAGATTTAAATTAAATAAACAAAAATATTTTACATAAGCTAAAAGAGGCAAAAGGAACAATAAATACCTTGGAAAACTTGCTCCATGAACTCGTACGATCACACGTCCAACTCGCCACCACTCTCCTCAGCTTAAAATACTCAAAAACCAGCTCTCAAGACTAGGCTAAGGTAATATTTTCAAGAACCAATGACTAAAAATGAAGGGGGTGAACCCCTTTATATAGACTGTCTAGGCCATTGGAGCGCCCCTTTTGGCCGTTGGGGCAACCTCACCATGGAGAAGGGAGGCTCATTAGGGTGGTGTCACTAGGGCAAAGCCTAGGGTGTTGGGGAAACAGATAAGGGCCATCCCAGGGGCCGCTGGTGTGGTCTGCAACCTGCAGCCACACTCAGAAAAATAAAAAAAAATATTGAAGGGCCTAAAACGAGCATCCTGAGTCTAATTCTAGAAAACCAAAAGTGCATTTTGGGTGGAAAACACATAACAGACTCAACGGAAATATTGAAAAAACCAACTAAGGTTTTTTAAGAGAAAAGGACCCCAAAATCAAAAGAATCGAAAGTAGCCAATCTTTGGACTTTTCAAAAACTAACTTAAAATAAGCTCGGACACCCCGAGAAGCAGACCAAGGACTCAACTAGCCTAAAATGGACATTCCAGAGCTAATGGGATTTTTGGAATTCAAATTCAATACTCTGATCACCAAAATACCACCCAGGCTCAAAAATAAGCTTTGGTTGGGTTGAATTTCAACAAAACAACCCAAATTAAAAATGAAAAGCCTGGGACACGAAATTAAGGTCCACCTAGACCAAAGTTAGCATTTTAGAGATGAAGAAACTGTAAAAAAAAATTGATTTAGAGTGCGTCTACTACAATTTCACTCTTGAGTTCCACTATTTCAAAACTGAAACTTCAAAATAGGAGAACAAAGATAACGGGAAAAGAAGCCACCAGGGCATCGAGCTATCGTCCCAGCAAGTCATAAATGACTTGGGGAAACTATCAAACTTCTCTAATTATAGGAAAAGATGAAAAGAAAGAAAATGACCGGACGTGTCATTACAATATCGAGCACCCGGTACCACTATTTCTACTTATTTTAGCCCAAGTTTTAAACCTGGCACTGGGAAATATAATTTAACTAATTAATACTAAAATTTAAGATCGAATTCATTCGGCAGTTAGTACAGCTGCTGGACTTGAGTCTATCATCGTACAGTAGTGAGTATAACTTTTTGACACTTATCAAACTTATTAGTGGCAGAGATTTTGATGATACCTGTTCCACTGAGGATATTGGTGATACTACTACATTGAGGCATTGGATGCCATGACTTTTTGAGTATGTCTTGATGATATAACTAATATGAGGCATTGGTTGCCATACTGTGAGACTCTTGAAGCTATGTGATTTAGGATGTGATATTATAATGACATTAGAGATTGTACATGGTGGCACACCTCCATGGACCTTGTCTCTGGGCTCTAGCGACATGGAGAGGGGGGAATAGGATGGAGAAGAGATATACCGGGAACATTTAGTGTAGCCTTCCATTGATTTTTCCTGTTAGACCTACAGGTATCAGAGGAGAAATGTTTGTAGGACTATTTACTTCATGGGGTGTATTTACTTTTCTATACTTGTTTTCTTCAATGTAACCATGGTAGTTTGGTGATTCCTATGAGTAAGCGTGTTTCTATGTATGTTGTGCTTCTTTTTGAGGTACTTTACAACGTTTTTATGCATTACTATAGTACTTTTACCACTGCTTAGCTGTTATTATTGATTACTTGATATTTTGTGTTATGTGGAATATTGTGTGTCATATTATTTTTCATTTATTCATCCCTTATTTGAGGTTACCGATATACCTCCTATGTCTCTTCTTGTCTTTTTTTGACTTTTGATTTTATTATTGTGGTTATTTATATATAATGCTACAATGATCTCGAGTACGTCACCCTTTAATTTCCTAATTCCCTATTATATGATTAGCTAATGATATATTCTACTTTTCACTTGATTCCTATCTAAAGAGCTAGCTTTCCTGATGTACTATTTCATTTAGTGACCATATTTATAGAGTTCCTTTATTTATATCTTTTATTATTATTATGTGCCTAGTTCACCCTCAAAGATTATGAGGTTTGGGTTTCTTTTGAATCTTGTACTCATACTACACTTTCCATGTGAAGATCTAAGTACAGGTGCCCGACCTTGATTCACAGATCGTTGTTCATGTAGATTTTATTAATTTCAAAGACTTACTATGAGCTTGGTGTCCATCTTTTCCAGCTTCTCTTCAGCTTTGAATTTTGATCTCCATGTATTCAGAGATATTCTTCTGTACTTAGAGGTTTTATATTACACTGATTCCGGGTTTTAGGCATTGTTGATTTTTTATACTTCCGCTTCATTTATATATTATCTATTATACTTGTGTTTTCCCTTTTGATATAGTACCCCCACTGCTTTGGCTTCGGGTTACAAGGTTGGTTCTCCTACTAGTGGTATAGTAGTTCCATCATGATCCGAGAAATCAGGTCGTGATATGGAGTAACACTCAATGAATTGTAGGGTAACTCCTGGTATAATCTTAATGATTTCTAGGTTAGTTTAATGAAGGGATTCCTTGAAATTTCCCATTACCTTTTACCCAATCCCTATGTCATTTTGGTCTCAGAACTTGTTAATCCAAAAACCCAACAACCCTTTTTATTCATTATTCATTTAATTAGATCAAGCTAGGGGTTTCTCTCAAGCTCTTCTCTCTAAGTTCAAGAAAAAGTTGAGGTACATCTTTAATTATAACCAATAATTCTTCAAGTTTCAGGTATATGGATTATGAGAAAGGGTTTCTTTCACCCTTATGCCGAAACCCCTTGTGTTTTTTAGTTCGTGTTATAACATAGAATTTTATGGTGAATACCCAATTTATGGTTTATGATAAAATTGTGTAAATTTATCATCCTCTTGATCATTACAATCATTATTACTGAGTTCAGATAGCATAGCTTGGAACTTTAAAAGTGTACTACCTGTAGTATGAAATTGCATGAATTGCTCTAAGTTATAAACTATGGTCAAGTTCAAGGTTATAAATCCCTTATATAGAATTTTTATGCACTGTTCACAATTTTAGAAATAATTCCTTGAGTTTTTGTAAGAGTTCATGAGTTGGTCAATTGTAAGGTCAGAAGCATATTTTACAATTATTGTAATATTTTCAAGAATAATGAATTGAAGATTTTGCCTTTTCAAGCTTAATCCTAGTACATAGTCAGTAAGATTTAAAAAGAATGTTTAGTGGCCTAAATTATAAGTCCAACTAGCATAAGTATAATAATGATGTGAAAAGTATGACAGAGACAATTACTAAGTTCATGAGTTCGTGGGCCCAATATGGATAAGATAGATAGGAAAGAATATTAGGTCCTAATGAGTGCTTTCTTATATTATGCTTAGTGGATCTACTAGGAAGTCATCCATTGCCCTTTACCCCTAGTAGGGTTTAGGGAAACCAATCATCATGTTAAATAATAGAGTTCATAGCCACGTGCACGAGGTATGTCAGTTATAGAACCTCCCAAGGTCAGCAAAGTCAGATAAGTGTTGGTTTGAAATAACAATTATTTAAAGAATGTTATTAACTATTGTTCATCAATTTCTTGGTTAAAAACTGTTAAGTCTACATGATTTCTTGTTGAGCCATTTTAAACTTTGAAATTGAAACTTTTGACTAATATTGTTAAAACATGCATATTACTATTTACATAAGTCCAGGTTTGAAGATTGAGTTTTATAGCACTTGTTCATGCATTGCATAGCCATAAGATATTTCACTAGTTATTATATAGATTGTTTTATTACTACTTATATATTCAGTATACATTCAATGTACTGATCACATATTTTGTGTTGCATACTTTACCCCATACTGATCTTTCTATCCATCAAGATGCTTATGGTTAACTGGATTTGCATTCCCAGAGTTAGCATATTTGTTGAGTCCTCATTGGTTCGAAGACCCAAGATATGGATTCATGTATTTGTTTTTTTAAGTAGAGACATGATTTTAATTCAATTTATTATTTTATTATTTGGTGACTAGCTAGAGATCTTGTTCTATTAATTTTTGTATTTGCCGAGTAGAGGCTTTCATGCAGAGTTGTATTAGTTTGACATTAATTTTATCCTTTATTCAATTGTTTACTATCTATTGAATGATGTGAGGCCCATTGCTTACTCATGATGATTATTAATACTGCTTCCACTGAGTGTGAATGAGTAGAGCTATGCATGAGCCAAGTGTCTATCAAAGGGTTCTTGGTAGGTTAGGATGTCGTGATATACCCTGGGGGTGTCTTCGGGGACTAAAAACATATATGGGAAACTACAACAAGATCTCTCATCTTTAATAGAATGACCAACAGGTGTGGAAATAGAGAAAGACTCAGTTACACTCGGGACTCACTCCAATTTTTCTAGAAACATATGGGGATACAAAAGATAGAGTAACTCCACAGTATAAAAAAGTATACACATCAACATCATACACACTCAACATACCTTCCATAACATCAACTAACTACTCCTGCTCTTGTCTGGAGCCTAAACCATGCAGCCAATTTTGGTGCTAGCTGCCACCGGTACTAGAAGAAGCACCTTGCTAAGGTGGGTGTGCCACTGGAGCTGCTACTAGAAGATTAGGTTGACCCTAAGCACTATTCTATCTTCCCAAAGGAAAATAACATTACCTGTGGCCTATCTTGACACACCTAAAAATAATCCTAGAATGGCACTATCGAAAATGGTGACTATTGCAGTCCAACCGCACATGCAAGTGCACGTGATCTAACAAACAGTATAGAGACTCTCTCTAGAAAGATATTGAACTTAAGTCTCTTAGTTGATTAGTTTTATATTCAATTCTAGAAAAAATTTTGGTGTATGGAATTGTAAGGTAAACCCAGTTAATAGTATTAAAGTGTATTTTATTCTATGAAATCTACTATAATTCATATAAGATAATGAGCAAATTAACGACAATTAACCGGTAATGGGAGATATTTTAGTGATACACACTTATTCTTAATCTGTATCCTATCACAATATCTTTAAAATTCCACTTCTCTAATTGTTGATTTCAGGGTTTAACCTATGAATTATGGACTCTTGTTTTCTAGTTGTCTACCCTGACTAACCTCATAACTACATTGTTGAGCAGTGATGTGAGCATTAGCCTAGATGAATTATAGTTATCATCATGTGATGAACCAAGCGAGGACTTTAGGTATGTCTTCTTCCTAGCCGCAAATCACCCTTGACTATCCATCCCAGTTATAGCTCCAGTATGATATCACTCCTTATGCTCCTCGAACTACACATAACATTCCATATTGATAGATTTTCTAGATCACAATGTTACTTTAATATTGGCTAAGAATTAAAATACTAAAATAAGAACATAAGAAAAATTGATATGAAAAGTATAAATTGTCAGTTCAAACTAATATTATGCAATCATGTATCTAGACATAATCCTAGAACAAGGGTATCAGGCACACATACTATAACTTATACTTGTATAATTTGTATGTTCCCGAATGTTTACAAGAAAAATTTAAGTATATAGAAAGAACTCTATGTAAAACACCTTTTAATTGTGTTTCTCTGCTCCTAAGACTAATGAATATCTCTATTTTGATGTAAGTTTTCTATCTAGATGATTTGGGATTTAATGAGCAAGAATTTTCTTTCATGATATGGTATCCACCATATCAAGGTGTCCCATGAACTAAAAACTTGAGTGTGAAAGGGATTTCATCCAAGTTGTAGGATTTTTGTCTACGGTCCCCCTTCCTAGCATGTCATGACACCTAATGTGCCCATTCTACATCTTTTACGCATTTGGTGATTTTTATATCTTTATTGAAGTGTATATCGATTCTCGATAACACTCCTTACCATGCATATCAACTCTCTCATTGCTGCATATTCATTATCTTGGATTCAATCTGCTACAAATCCTAAAAAGCACCTAATAATATCCATTATTCCTTTATTCAAAATAAACTCCAAACAAGTATGAAAACAAAGGAATTTTACACAAATGTAGCTTAATGCATGAGTAAAAAGGACACCTGGAAGTCCAAGTACGCCCAAGATCACCACCCCATACTTAATGCCTTATTTGTCCTTAAAAAAAATCTCTATAACATTGGTACATTCTAAGGCTTTCCTTTGCAAAGACGATGAGATTCCACATACTTGGTTTAAACTACACAATTTAATCACAACGTACAATTCACTCAAGCATGCATTATATCAACTTGTCACAAGGCTAGTTTAATTCACATAACTCTAAGATATAACCTTCTTTAAAAACAAAAGGCCAACACAATTATGAAATGTTGGCAAGATTCTTAGGTTAGAACCTTGTTACAGAAGTAAGATATCACTTTAGGGCAATGCCAACACTATCATGCTTCAATAAAATAATAAAGATGGCACCATTGAAAATAGAAAATCACTCACCCTCCAAAGAGATATTCAAACATACCATAGGCTTCCCCTTAGTGTCTTACTCATTCACCATGTTAATGCTTCACAAGATCAAAAGTCAACATTGGGACGAGTAGGAACTTTTTTTATGAGTGACTACTACCCATATGCACTTTAATATAATTACATTCGTTTAGCCTGTTTCATTTTTTTCCACAGTCTTGTAGTCCCTTTATTAAATCCTTCCCACCATAATTCTTCTCCCCTTTTTCTATTATTGTGCACCCCCATGACTTTGGCCTTATTTTTTTCACATATTTCTCTTTTTTGTTTCCACTATTTCACAATTTTCCTTCATCAACTAATTATACGTACATGGGTGCACCTATATCATTCTTCACTTCCACATACAACATCTTTAACCTTTCCAACTATTCTCCCTTATTATCGATAAAGTGCACTATGGCCTCTTCTAATTAAATTTAATTTTTTAGGCCATTAGAATACAGGGATTAATCTCAGTGATGTGGTTCATGAAAGAATAGGCTTCAAGTCTAAATTGGTCTAATGGGTAAAATAATCGGCTATAAAGAAGGGACTTAATTCTATCTCATAAAGTTCAGTATTAATTATAAACATTTGCACACAGGGGAAGTTCTGAATGTTAGATATACAAGAAATAAAAAAAACTCACCACACATAACATGTTTCTTTAAAAGATGTAACCTCCCGGGGTCAACCCCAAAGAGGGACTGGCATCCTTAGGGATTAAGTTGCCTTAGTATCTTTAGATTTACCTTGGCTCATACCTGGCTCCACCACTCATACTCAATGGAAGAAATATCTTAGCAATAACAATGGATTAAGAAAAGTAATCCTCACATAATTCAATTGACATATGAATAAATAATGGAAACTCAACATCCAAAATCTAACACAGTCTATGTCTGAAAGACACTAACAATATGAATAATGATAAGCTAGGACAATGTTCCTAGCTGGCCACAAACCTAAATATTAGTACTATCTCAAAAGTTCGTGATCTAAAAGATACTGAAAATAACTCCAGCAAGTTTTGAATTAAGGGGAACTCAACACCTCACTTCTAGTCTTCTATGAATGAGCATTAAAGTCAACTTCTAGTGTCTAGACGGCAGACCAGATCTACATTTTTAAAATACATGCAACACGAAACTATGTGATTAGTATATTGGATATATTGAGTATGCAGGGGGTTAGTAATAACAAATATCAACAATAATAGAGAAATAGCTATGCAATTCAATAACAAGCAATACTTACCTGAACTGTCACCTATTGAACACAATAATGTAATTATGTGAAACAAAACATTATTCAATAAAATACTTCTATTACTACTCAGTGTAGGATCATAAAACTATTCCATCACCATGAAATATGATTTCGACTCTACAACTAACTATAACATGAACCTTCACCCTGAATTTTGGAAGTTTTACCCAAATCATAAACAACAAGTTATATAAACTCCGCATAAGGGACTTGAAACTCGTGAACTTGACAACTATTATCAAATATAAAAAATTTAGGCAATTCAACCATGAACTAGACCAGTATGGATAATGATCAAGAGTATATAAAATACAAAGTTTTCAACATAAACAATAATACCCTAGAATCTATAATTTATGATCACCAACGAAAATACTGGATAGTTGGGCACAAGGTTGAAAGGCAAACCTTTTTGATAATACCACATACCTGAATCAGAGAGAATCTATGGAGGAAGTGGTGAAGAAACTGTTGCACAATGAACCCTTGCTAAAAACCAAAGATATAGTTCTTGAGAGGAAAGGCTTCACTTTTTTTCTTCTAGATAACTTCTTCTTTCTAATTTTAAGGTAAGTTAGGAGTTTGGAATAGATTAAGTGTAGGGGAAATAGTGGTGGAATAGGGAGTAAATAATTTCCTATATATTATACTAGTTTAAAAGGACCCCAAAGTGACGTAGTTTAGTCATATGGGTGATATTAAAATTACCTAAACATCCCTATCACTGTTGCGTCCAAAACCACACGCAAGTGTTCGATCTTACAAGTAATACAACGGCTCTTGCAAGCCGGATGTCAAACCTATAGGGACTTGATATTAAATGTTTAACTGAATAAAAATAATTCTAATTATTTATTTAATCAAAAGCTGCTAGAGATATATTTGGGAATTTAATTTAACTAAAAATGATAAAATAATAAAATTAACTAATAACCAATTAATCTAGAGAAGAGAATATATTTTTCTCAGCCAATAAATGAATTGAACAAGGGTAATGGATTTTCTAGCAATGATATTTAATTAATTTAAAATAATTAACTTGAATAATCTAATTATTGGTTTTGGGGGTTACTCTATGAGTAGCAAATGATCATCCACTAATCACCTCTCTATTTAACCTCATAACAACTTCGGTTGACTTGTGTTATGATGACTTTGTGTAAATGCATTATAGTTATCTTCCTGTAATGAACCAAGTGAGACAAAC
The DNA here is from genome assembly GCA_039654485.1 of Withania somnifera. Lineage (NCBI taxonomy): Eukaryota > Viridiplantae > Streptophyta > Magnoliopsida > Solanales > Solanaceae > Withania > Withania somnifera. Next base: position 4,739 of record JBDJHY010619299.1, on the reverse strand, counting down.
TAAGTACAAGATCTTGTCTTAGTTGCAAATCATATACAATTATCCAACCCTAGCATAATCTATGAAGTCACTCCTTTTGTTTCTCGTTCTACCCTTCATATTCCTGTTCATTTAACTTTTAGGGGTATAAATTTATCTTAGCGGTCACAAACACTAGGATACTACACATAGAAATATAAGACCAATTATATGATAATACTCACAAATCAAATAATATATAATTAAATAATCATCTGGCTAGTTTATACCATAACTATAGAATGAGAGAAATTAGTTCCCCATAGAGATAGAATAATCAAAATAAATAATTTAAAGAAAAACATAAAAATACATAAATAAAGGAGAAGAAAAGAATACACAATTGTACTAAAGTCTCTGTGATGGATCGAGTATCTAGCAGCCCAAGATTAAAAGTCATCTAAAAATATTATGTACAATGTTAAACTAAAAATAATCTCTATTCTAATATAATATGTACCAACACCTAATTATTGTGTAAAATAGTGTATTTATATGTGTGGAAAAAAACCCAAATAACATAACCAAGTCCAAAAAAGGATTTGTAAAATAATTTCTAACGGAGAAAAAGGGATCATGATGTGATCCGTATCATGATTGATTAACACAATGTCATCAAGAAATAGATCATGTCATTATCGGATTGAAGATTGTGGCTGGCCAATCAATTATGATGCCTACTTGAAATTCCTTCTATAATCTCCCATATTTAATTCATTTGAGTTCAAAAATTCTTGCTTATCACGCCAGATAATCCCTACACCATAATATACTGTATTAGCACAATATTAAATATTTATTATCCAGGAAAAAAATATTAAGATATGAGTCAAATAATTGCTAAATATGTGTTATTTTTGCCTCACATCAACAATAATAGCTATAACTTCAGCATTGAGATTGCACCATTTGAGGTGTCGTACGGTGGTATTGTAGGTCTCCCATTGGGTGTTTTGATGGTTTTGAGGCTAGAGTTCAGTCTTTGGATATGTTGCACAATTCTCTTGATCAGGTTTGATTGATTTTGGAAAGATTGAGGGCAACACAGAGTAGGTAGAAGAATTACGCAGATCATAGGATTCTTGTCGTAGAGTTTGAAGTTGGTAATTGAGTATTTCTACAGGTATCTCCTATTTACGGTGTGATGAGGTTCAGTAGGCCAGGAAAGTATAGTCATAGGTATATTAGACTATTTGAGAGTTAGTAATATTTCCTAAAGGTTGGTCGTACCTGCTATACTTTCAACTGTTCATCTGGTATTTCATGTTTTGGTTTTACTGCGGTATACTCCCGATGAGTCTAATGTTATTCAAGAGGATTCAATGTTGCTGGATGAAAATTTTTCCTTTTTTGAGGTGCCAGAATAGTTTTTGGCTAAGGATTTTAGTAAGATGAGTTCTATAGAGATTCCAATAGTTAGGGTGCAATTGAGGCACTGTCCGGTCGAGGAAGCTGGTTGGGAGATTGAGGGTGAGATGCAAAAGAAGTATCCTCAGCTATTGGAGACAACAATTACTTTCTCATACTATTAACTTCATACTTTTACTTGACTTTTGGGGACGAATGTCCTTTTAATAGTGAATATTTTAATGACCCTTATGGTCATTTATGAGAAATACATGATATTTTACATTCTAGATCATTAAGTTGTTTCCCCATGTAGATTATAACTTACTAGGACTGATAGATCGGTCCCCTACTGGCTCGGTTGAGAAATATCCCAAATTGGCTATGTTAGAGCCTAAAACTAAGTACTTGTTGACCAAAATTAACTTTCCTTCAAGACAAGCTCGAAATTAAATTCCAATAGTTGTTTTAGCTTAAGAATGTCAAACAAAGTCAAGATTGACCTCAACTTTGTGTTTTTCAGCTTTCGTTTGAAATTTAAGCTCAATTGTGGGTTTTAGTTAAGTTTAAGGCCTAATTTGGAGCTTGGGTGGTATTTTGTTATTTGAAATGTTGGATCTAAATTCTGATGCTTTAATCTACTCCGAAATGGTAATTTTAGGCTAATGGAGGTTTGGGTTTGTTTCCCGGACTTATCCATGCATTTTTTAGGCGTTGGTGGAAATTTTATGCTTTTAAGCTTAAGGGGTGACTTGGTCAACATTTTTCCAAAATGACATCAAATTTTGATTTTGACTACTCGGTGGAGTTCAGAATATCATTTCGGGTGTGGGTGCATATTTTATTTGCATAAAATGGACTCTGAACGTATTTTGAGTTGTTATTCAGAGTAATTCTTCTCTTTGGTTTTGCTTTCATAACTTGCAAATGTGGCAGCTGAGTTACACTACGTGATTGCGAGGAATTATGACATAGTAGTGATGTATCAAAAATCCTTCTACGCAATCGCATGATCCTAGTAGGAGATAGAAATGCGTATCAGTCCCTCCTCCTAATGAGATTGCATTCATAACTCCATGTAATTGCGATGTTGTAGTGTCTCCATATTCATCAGATTGAATTGACTAAAGTAGGTACTCTACACAATTGCGATAAAGTAATTAGCTGATGTTTTATAAAATCCCTGGACGACCGTCAATTTTTTATTTAGAAAAACTCTTATGTTTCTAGTCTATTTCAGAGTGAAAACTCATTCCAAACATCAATTTATGGATGAGAAAAATCCCCAGGTGTTGCACTTTGATTTTGCACACCATTCGAGATATGATATATATTTTTGCATCCGGGTTTGTATGGTACCTGTGTAATGACCCTCATGGTCTTTTATGATATATACACGACGTTTTGCATTCTAGAGAGTTTTTGTAGTTGCCCCAAGTCATTTATGACTTGCTGGGACCGTCAGTTCCGATCCCTAGTGACTCAGTCAAGAAATATCTTAAATTCCCTATTTTAGTGCCTAAAACTAAGTACTTGTTAACCAAAGTCAACTTTCCTTCAGGATGATCTCGGAATTTCATTTCGACAGTTTTGTTACCTTCGAAATACTAAACAAAGTCAAGATTGACGTTAAGTTTGTGTTTTAGAGGTTTCCTTCGCATTGTCATGCGAAATTGTGGAATTTAGTTCTGTTTATAGTCTAAAGTGGAGCTTGAGTGGTATTTTGATGTTCGGAGTGTCGAATTGAAATTATGACACTTTTAGCAGCCTCGAAATGATGATTTTAGGCTAGGTAAGGTGTTGGTATAATTTTCAGACTTGTCATTGCATTTTCGAGTCGTTTTGCGGAATTTGAAACTTTCTAGCCTTTGTAGGGGGTGTATTTACTCAAACAACCTCCTATGTAATTTTTTTTTTTGATTTAGTCTAGTCCGAAATATATTTTCCACTCAAAAAAAATATAAGGTTTGTCAAATTTGGACTCCGTTTCAATTTCGCACATCCGTTTGAAAAATCTGCAGATGTAGAATCTTCAATGGGCACGATCACAATACTGTAGCGCGATCGTGGTTAATTAAAAAAATTAAATTAAAAAATAATTAAATAAGAACGATCTTCATACTATAGTATGATCGCGGTAAAAAAAATAAAATTAGCGCGAACGCGCCATAGCACAGCCAGTTATAAATAGTAGAAAATCGATTTTTCAGCTTAATTTTCAACCCTTTCCCAATTCCTTCTCTAGTCCTTATATGGTTTTTTTTTCTGGGGAATTCGATCAAAATTTGTGAGACAGTTTTAAAGATTTCTTACGTCGTTTCCTACTATCGGTAAGTCTTCTTCTCCGTTTTAAATTCTTGAAATCCTTAGTTTCAACCGTTAATGGCACCATAAGTTGAACTTGATAGAATCCTTCCATAATCTCTAAATCTTTGAGTAATTATTCATAAATTGAATATATGTTGATCTTAGAATTATTATTACGCCAAAATTTTGATGTTAAATCTGTAAGATTGAACCTTTGACCCCTTTAGGGTCAAATATTCCCGGGCTGTTTTTAAGCCCTTCTGATGCTCAAATTGTGCCCAATTTTGGAGCACGAGTTTCTAGTAATGTTGGGAACCTCGTAGTAAAATTTATTTTCAGTTTTGTCAAGCGGGCCCCACAAGCGCGTTTTAGGCCTTTTTAGGGCCCTAGTTTTTGTCCAGTCTGGAATTTAGTATAAATTAAACCGTTAGAATCGTATTAGCATATTGAACTCATTGAAGAAAGTTTCAGATCATTCAGAAAATTTTGGATATCAGTCGGAGTACATTTCGTGATATTGCAAAGCATTGTTGTCGAATGCCAGGTAGGCTCTGTAGGGCTACCTCTAGGTTTATAGCTTTAATAATTGTACTAAATATCATCCTTGGGTTGGATATCTAGGTTGTATAGTACCCTTGTAGCATTCCTTCGTCCGTTCTTTGTTGATAATGATATGTTGGCACCCGAGTGATATGGGGACCGAGACTTTGCAATTGATTATAGAGACCCATGCATGGTATTGGATGTGGATATCTTATGTTTTTTTTGTGACTCATATATGTTATTGACGTCTAGTGCATTCATGACACGAGAGGATGCGCCTAAGGCTCCGATGAGAGTATATTGGGGCAGGGCTGGTATCATCACTTGCTTTTGAGCCACGTAGGCTAAAGCAAGATTATGATAGTAATGATGAATAACATTATGAATTGAGAAACCAAAATACTTTATGGTAATATAAGTAATTGACTTTTTACTGATTTAGAATCAACATGGAGTCGAGCACCCGGTAACACTAATTTTACTTGTTTTAGTCCAGGCCTTCCCTCCTGGCACCGAGAAAATAT
>JBDJHY010619192.1:0-16298 GCA_039654485.1 Withania somnifera | reverse complement strand
CTAGTTTGCTTTGTAGTTTTAAAGGTTTGTTCAGCGGGACTTGGGTAACAAGGTTTATTTTTGAGTACCGCATACCATCCATAGACCGACAATCAATTCGAGTGGACTATTCAGGTGTTGGAGGATATGTTGAGAGATTGTGTGAAGGACTTTGATGGTTCTTGGATCAACACCCACCATTGGCTGAGTTTGCTTAGAATAATAGCTATCACTCCAGCATTACGATGGCACTATTTAAGGTATTGTATGGTAGGTGGTGTAGATAACATATTGGTTAGTTTGATGGTTTTGAGGCCAGGATCTAGTCTAGACACGTGATTTTCTTGATTAGGTTCGATTTATTCAAGATAGGTTGAGAGCAACACAAAGTAGGCAAAAGAGCTACGCTGATTGTAGGCTTCGTGCCTTAGAGTTTTGAGTTGGTGATAGAGTGTTTTAGTGGATATCTCCTATGTGTGGAGTGATGAGGTTCGGTAGGCTTGGAAATCTTAGTCCTAGGTATATTGGACCATATGAGATTTTAGAGAGAGTTGGTGATGTTTCCTAAAGGTTGGCCTTACCTCCTGTGCTTTCAATAGTTCATCTGGTTTTCCATATTTTTATGTTGTATTGGTATATTCCTGTAGAGTCTCATCTCATTCGGGAGGATTCAGTGCAGTTAGATGAGGATTTATCCTTTGTTGAGGAGACGGTGAAAATTTTAGCTAAGGATGTGAGAAAGTTGAGCTCCAAGGTGATTCAAGTATTTAAGGTGTAGTAGAGGCACCGTTTGATTGAGGAAACTACTTGGGAGATTGAGACTGAGATGTGGAAGCTGTATCCACAACTGTTTGAGGCATTAGGTACATTCTCTTCCTATTTATTTCATGCTTTTACTTGACTTTCGGGGATAAATGTCCTTTTAGTAGTTGATATTGTAATGACCCTCATGGTATTTATAATAATTACACAACATTTTTCATTCTAGAACATTTCGATAGTTTCCCTAAGTCATTTATGACTTGCTGGGACCGGTAGTTTGGATCCCTGCGACTCAGTTGAGAAATATCATAAATTTCATGTTTTAGAGCCTAAAACTATGTACTCAATGTTCGGAGTATTGGATTGAAATTCTGACTCTTCTGTCAGCTCTGGAATGGTGAGTTTAGGCTAGTAAGAGGGTTGGTGTTTATGTTAGTATGCCCGTTGTGATTTTGACTACCTTAGTGGAGAAATGCATTTTTAGCTATCTTTGGTTTGATGGGTCATTTTGCTGAAACAACCTTAGATGGTCATTTCGACGACTCCATTAGATTCAAAATATCATTTCCATGTTGTTTACATATTTGGTTTATTATAATTGGACTTGAGAAACTCATTTCTAGACCCCTCGAAATCTATGATTTGAGCTGGTATGCAACTGCAGGCACAGACCGCCCCTATTGGGGGGGTTGCACCTCTGGAGTTCACTCCTGTGACCATAGGGCTACCCTAGCGAGCCATACCCCAGTGACCAAGGGCTGCCCCAGCGAGAATCGCCCCTGCACCCAAATTGTCACCCCAACGAGAATTTCAATGAATTTAAATAACTGCAGCCCCTTCACTTCTTCCATTTAGAAATCCCAAAACATGATTTTTCTCTCAAATTCCAAGGCGTAAAACTGTGGAAAATCCTTTCAATATTGAAGATTGAATTCCCATATGATTCTTTGCACCGTCCCTACTTCTGGTAAGTCTTTCTTCTCCCTTTAATTCATAAATCTTTAGGTTCCTCCATTGATGAACCCCAATTTGTGAAATCGATAAAATCATGCCATAATCCGTATATTATTGAGTATTTCGTCTGTATTTGGGTAGATATTGTTTCTATTATCAATTATACATCCAAATTCCAATGTTTAATTCCTCAAAATTGCATCTTTTACCCCGTTAGGGTCAAATCTGTCCGGGCTATTTTGAAGCCCTTCCTACACTTGAAATGTGCTAGATTTTGGAGCATGGATTCCTGGTAACTTTGGGAACCTCGTGCAACATTTATTTTCCAATCCAACAAGTAGGCCTCACAAGCTCGTTTTAGGCATGATTTTAGGCCCATTTTGGAACTCAGTATAAAATATACCAATAGACTCGTAGTAAAATATAGAATACTTTTGCATAAGTTTTATATTATTTGGAGATCCTTTGACGTCAGTTGGAGTAAGATACGTGACATTGCAACGCTTTATCGCGGGATGACAAGTAGGCTCCGTGGGGCTATCTCTGGGCATGTAACTTTAACAATTGTACTAAATTGCATCTGTGGGTTGGTTAGCTAGGTTGTATAGTAACCTTGTACTATTTCTTTATTCATTCCATGTTGATATTTATATCTTGGCATCCGATTGATACGGTGTCGTGACTAAAAATTTGACTAGAGATACCTGTGCAAGGCATAGGATGTTGAATTACATAAACATATGTTTATATGTATAATTGTTGATGTATTATACATTCATGACACTAGAGGTTGTGCCTAAGGATCCAATGAGAGTGCATTAGGGCTGGGTCAGTATTACTACTTGATGATTAAGCCATAGAGGCTAGAGGCTGATTTGAGTAATAATGATGAATAATGATATAAGTTGATAAATTGGAATATTTAATAATGATTTAAGTAAATGGCTTTTTAACTATTTTAGATTCGGCATTGTATCAAGCACCGGTAATACTATTTTCACTTATTTTAGTCCAGGTTTTATCTCCTGGCAGCGGGAAATAACATTTGATTAAAAAATGTTGGGACTTGAAACCGACTCCATTCAGCAATGAGTACATCCATTGGGACTTGAGTCCGTCGTTGTAGGAAAGTGAGTACAACTTTTTGACCCTAATGGCACTACTAATTATAGAGATATGATGGTACCGGATTTATTGAGAACTTGTGTTGATACGATGACATACAGGCGTTGTATGCCTTGACTTATTGACTAGGGCTTGGAGATACTATTGATATGAGGCATGAGATTCTAGACTATTGAGACCTCTGAGGTTCTGAGATTTAGGATGTGAGGTTATGATAACTTTAGAGATCGTATGTGGTGAGATACCTCCATGGACCTTGCCTCTGGGCTGTGGCTGACACGTAGAGGGATATATGGTGTTGGGGAGTTATATTGGGAATACTTAGGTTAGCCTTCCATGGGTTCTGCCTCTTGGGCCTATGGGTACTGGAGGAGATGCGTATGCAGGACTGGTTACTTTGCATGATTGTATTACATTTTTGCATTTGTTTTCTTCAGTGTACCCCTGGTAGTATGTGGATGCCTATGGGTAAGCATGTTTCTTTGTATGATGTGCTTCTTTCTAGGGGACTTGTCAACGTTTACTTGTTTTACTTATTTATTCCTATTACTACTTAGTTGTTATTGTCGGTTAATTGATACTTCATGTTGTGTGGGACTTTATGCCTTACATTCTTATTTAGTCATCTACTCTTTTAGTTGAGGTTACCGGTATACCATCCATGTTTTCCTCTATTCCTCTTTTGACTCCTGATCTATTGAATTATTATTCACATATATTATTGCAAGAATTCCAGGTACCTCTTCCTTCATTGCCTGAGATCCTGTTATGTGATTAACTAGCAATACATGTCTACTTGTATTTGATTCCTATTTGAGTAGCTAGCTTTCCTTTGTAGTGCTATTTGATTTTGTGACCCCTTTATTGTATTTTGTTATTTACCATTTATATTATTGTTATGTGCCTAGTGTTCCCTCGAAGCCTACTGGGTATGAGTTGCTTCGGTAGCTTGTACTCATACGACACTTGCACATGTGTAGATTCGAGAACAGGTTCCCGACTATGATTATAGCCAGCTATTCATGCAGTTATATTTTATTCAGATATTCAGGGTGAGCTTGGCATTTGGATTTTACCTACTTCTCTTCGGATTTGACATTTCTATTTGATCTCCATGTATTTTAGAGACACAGTTGTATTATGTCAATTTTGGATTTCTTGTTTATGTACCTAGTAGTTCGTTTGGCACTGATATCAGTGTTGGGGAATTTATTTTGATTCTTTAAATTTCCACATTTATTACCTTCTGATTATGATCACTTGTTCTTTTCGCAACTGATATAGTAGTCCTCCGCTTCGGCTTCGGACTACTAGGTTGGTTCTCCTACTGGTAGTATAGTAGGTTCCATCATGATTCACGAAATCGGGTCTTGACAAGAACATAGAAATAAAGAAATTTCATTACTTTGAAATAATAAGTACTTAATCCTAGAAAGGTCAGTTATGAAAATCTAGGGTTGTGCATTACGGGTGGAATAATTCCCTTGTTCATAAATCCACATACCTGAAACCTTAAAGAATTCTGTGTTGAATTTGAAGAAGAAGCTTGCCCTTTGAAAAACCTTAGTCCTCTTGTTCTTGGGGAAAAGATTATTGTTTTCTACTTTCGAAGCATTAATTGTGAATAATGAAGTTTTAGGATGTTATATTAGTGGTTATGAATCCCAAAACAACATGGTATAATTTAATAAAGAGTGGGGAATGACTAAAAAGATCCTGGAAAAAATGGGTTAAAACTAGGCACCAGAAGGTTTCCATGGGTGGTTCCACATTCCGTGGAAGCCTTCCATGGCTTATGGAATAGTCTGTGAAATCGAATCCCAAAGTTTAAATCACCAGATGCATTCAACGGTCTATTTCATAGACTGTCATCTCATTCTACGACTATAGAATGGCCTGTGGGGTTATTAAATGATGGAGAAAATAGGTCCCATCCCATGACTTAAATTATGGACTGTCGAACTGTTTCACTGTCCGTGGAATTGGCCATAAAAAGTAGGTAGAGAAATTGCTTCACTAGAATGGTTCCATGACCCATTCTATGGTCCATGGAACCACTTCACGGGCCATAAAATGATCTGTGAAACCTGGATCTATTGTAGATTTTTATGAAACTCCACATACACTCTTTGTTTAGCCCACTCAACACCCAATATGATTTTCAAGGTGTTACAAAATACACTTTATTCAATAGGAATATCCAATACACTAAAATGGATTAAAAAAAGATTGTGTAAGCATATCCATAAAGAGATAGTGGATTTTTCATGGGGTGCAATTATTTTCTATACATGGATAACAAGAAATAATGCAATATTTCAAAATAGTTCAGCCAAAAGTTGTTACAGGCAAAATACATAAAAAGATGAGTGAAATATTTAACAAGCTTAATTGTACAAAGAAAGTGTAAGATGTAATGATTTAATTAAAAAATAATGTAATTAGCCTTGTTTTCTAGAGGTCTAGTGATATAAGGCACCCTTCCTAGAAGGTGGCTAAAAACACTAGAGGCTCTTTAGATTGAAAATATTTTTTTGTTGGAATGGAAATAATTCATATTTTATTACAAAAAAAGGATCAGTCCAAGTATCATACTCCTGAATAGTCACTATACATGATCTAAAAACTCGATGCACTACTAAAGAATCACTTACAGGAGCAGCTACAAGCATAGGCACAAACAAAGGCTTACTAGATTATCCCAATCTAGAAGAAAATATAAAAATGCATATGAATAAGTAGAGCGCGGATAAAATAAGGTAGAATTTGGTTGATGACAAGCAGAAATCATACCTGCGATCATAGAATCCGACACTTTCACCTAGGCCTACTAGGAAAGACATATAACTGATAGAACCTACTATCAGACTAATAACCCAAATGACCACCTTCCCTACTGTGATGGTCACCCGTATAAGAACCTTTTCCACCCCTAATATCACCTCTATCTATTGGCGTTACTGCCTTGAAAGATTGAGTTAAAGGTTGAACCATCCCATGTTGAGGAAAATCTATTGCATAATTCCTGATATCTTCACACTCATAACAAGATTTAGGTTCCCTATCCTAATGACACCCACCTAATGACCCAACATAGCCACTACAGTCTAGAGATCTCGAATGAAAACACCAAGAAGACTTAAAAGAACTCTGGCTTCCATAACCCCATTCTAGTGATGCTTTCACAAGCATACCAAGATAATCGTAATGCTACTATTATTGTTGACCTCTACCCATGTAACCTATTAAATTAGACCAAAATCCAGTAAAATTGTCTTGGTGGTGGGTCCTATTATTGCAACTCTTTGCTCAATCATTTTAGTAAAAGATTGGGCCGAGTTTAATTGAAATTCAATTAAGAGAATGAAGGATAATTACTTGAATTCTTTCTCCTTATCCTTCTTTAGTCGTCGAGATGTAGGCTTTCAATAGTAATGGCATGGTCCAGTATGTCCAAAAATTAATATCCATCAGATACCATCTTCTCAGTAGCAAGGCAAAGCTACCATCGAAACCCTCCAACAAAATGGTGCACCCTCTTATGATTGGGAGGCATAATCATGGTCCTATCCCCAGACAATGCATGGAATGAGGCCTCATACTCCAAAATAGTTGTTTTTACTCCCAAACTCTAGGCACCTTGAGCCGCTTCTTGGGATGATTTATGGGCTCTATTAATAGCCCAACCTCCTTATATACCAAGTAGCTAAACTACTACATCCCATAGAGCTGAAGTAGATATTGTCCCTGGTGGGGCCTGAGCTAACCCTTAGTGTAACACAATTATCCTAGAATATGTTTAGAATAAACCAAATGAGTTGGACAAAAATATAAATTTTTTTGATGTTTATGTGAAATTCCACAGACCTTTAAATGAATTAATGGACAATGGATCTCATCATGAAGTTGTTGAAGTGACTTAGAAATATTTTCCAACAATTTGACAATGGGATTCAATGGTCTATTGAATGGATTTACGTTTCATCATCTTGAAGACATGTGCTCCATTGAAATTTTAAGAGAGAATGATAGAGCAGTCAATAGATCATTGATTAGAATGATAAACCATCTACCTAGGGATAAAATCCTTCCATTAAGACCCTTAATTGAAGCCAAGTTTTCACAGATGAGTTGACAGTCCGTCACCCCCACCATGACTTGCCCAGTTTTATTTTAACCCATTTTTATAAGGGTTATTGGTACTTCCATACTGTTTTATACCAATAATACCTCTTTTTGAGACCTTTTTAAAGGGTATAAGAACCCCAAGTCACAAAGACCTCCTATTTTTTTAGACTTAGAAAGAAATTTGTTTATTCTCTTAAATTCCCTAATGGAAAGATAGGGTTATGGTACATCTCCCAAGTATTCAAGAACAATAAAAATCCATCAATTTCAGTCCATAATCTCCAAGAAAAGTATGTAGGACTTCAATAGGGTTGTCTTTCATCCTTGTGTCCACATTTTCTCAGTGCAAGTCTCAAGTTATACAATGAAGTTACAAGTTTTGAATAATTAGAGTCAAATTCTATTTTAGTCTATCATTGTGTGAGGTTTATATTCATATTCATAAATTATAATGAAATAATGATCTTTGGTTAGTATTTATACTTTATTAGGTTTAAAAGGTTTAAGATTGCTTTACTACATTTTTTATATTTCTTAAAAATTTCTTGGATGTATAAATTTCAATTCTATTATAATAGCTTGTCAGAAATTTATCAATGTTTATCTTTGTAAAGATTAAGGTTTTGTTAGAAAATATGATTGTAAAAGTTGATTTAGTTGCCTAAATTATACTCAGTTAGTATGTTGTAGAATTTGAAAGTATAGTCAGTGCGTGCGTGTTAGACAAATATTTTTCCCAAAGAGGTTGAGATAGATTTTGTAGATTTTACTTGGTCAGTTGGTATTTAATATACTTCCTACTGGTTAAGAGCAGGACCAGATGCTAGTTTCAGTTTTTGGATTTGGTAATAGCACCAATAGGATTTAGGCATGAGGACCCTATCTCATAAAGTACATGCTACCATAAGATTTTATGGCCTGAGAGGCTTTATTCATGGCTTAGTAGATCCACTATGAGAAGTAGAGTGGCCCTATACCCTGGCAATGTATGAGTAGCCATGCCGGCATGGGGTTATATGTTGGACTCCGTAGTTTCTACTTAGTTTTATATGTTGGTTATAAAAAATCCTAGTGATGTTCAACTACCAGTCAGTATTGGAAGAAGTTATAAGTTAAGTATCGTTTAACCTCATCAAGTTAATAGGTCTAGGGAATTACTTGAGTTCTATTCCTCCTTTGTGTGTTGATTTTTTATTTATACTTGACAAATTTACATAGAGTTGTTAAATAATATTGTAGTTCAAAGGTAGACCTAGTTCATGCATTGTACAATTTACTCTTATGTCCTTATTTCATCTTGAGCATATATATTGGTTCATGTTGAATTCTTACATACCGGTACACTCCACATACTAATGCATACTCTATGCCGACGTTACATAATATAGATACAACTATCCATCCATGCTCATTTGGTTGGTAAGATTCTACAGTCTAGAGTAGCTTTGGGGACTCCTCATGATTCAAGGGTTGGACTTCTTCAAAGTTATCTTTCATTTATTAGTGCTTGAAGACTTATTATCTATTAAAGCTAGGGACTTATCCTAGCAGCTTACTTATTCACTTGTAGTGTTTTCACATGAATGTTTTAGATTGGTGCTCTATACTGAGTATTTCATTTTGTATTCATATAATCTAATTTATATGTTTCCCATAATTGATCTTATATTACCTTCCACTAAGTAAGTGTTGTGAATAGATGAATGCTAGATCTAACAGTACATCTGGGCCACTTGATGGTTTTGAACTTTATCACATTGGGGGTATGGGATTGGGATGTGAAAAACTTGGTATCACAAAAATCGGTTCAACTTTCCTAGGGTATCCAAAATCTAGCATTTATTAGAGTCTTTTATGAGTGTGAAGCATGCCACACTTATAATGAGAGGTTACCGAATGTTTAGGAAAGTTTTCCTTGGATCATCTCGTACTTCATATGGTGGAGTATAAAACTAAGAGTTTTTTTCTAACTCATGCTTTACGCATTTCATATGATGCCTCTCGAAGAGAGAAAAATCATACCCTCTATCTCGAGATCCCCAGTTCCTAAGTTTTGGAATGCTATACAGCTGTCGGCTCAGACTATATTTGTTAGACCTTGTAGCAAATGGTAGCTCTACTAGTCCAACACAGTTTCTCAGAATACTAGTGTTGTCATAATTAATGAGTTTCTCAAAATGAACCCCATGTAGTTTTATGGATCCAAATTAGGAAAGAATCAAGAGAATTTCAAGGAGGAGATTTACCAGGTATGTGATGTTATAAGAGTGATATTTATTGACCGAGTACACCATACATCCTATTAGTTCAAAGACGTTACATTGTTTTAGGCAGATCAATGGAGGAAGAATATGGAAGTGGGTGAACATCCTTTTAATGGGATGAGTTTAAGGAGGCTTTCTTAGTATAGTTTTTCCTAGAGATAAAAGCTAGGCCAAGAATACTCGTGAATTTCTAAACTTGGAGAAAGGATCAATGAATGTTGCTAAGTATGGGATGAGATTTACTTAGTTATCTAGGTATGCACCTGAGATGATTGTATATATGCATACTCGGATGAGTATGTTCATCTCTAGTCCCTTTCCCTATTTGTTGACGGAGGGGAGGATAGATACCTTAAAATCAATTTGGATATTGGTTGTCTGATAGACCATCTTGAGATGATGATAAGGACAATTTGAAGGAGAGATATAGAAGAAAAAAGTCCAAAACTGGTCAGTTAGAGTCTATAAAACCTAATTTTAGTAGTATGCATAGATCACAATAGCAATGATAGAGTTTCAAGGCTAAACCCTCATCTCTAGTTAGTGCTTCTTTGCAGAATTCCATATCCCAGCCACCTCAACATATAGAAAAACGGGCTTATTTTCTCAAGGAAGTGTTGCAGGAGGTTAATCACCCTAATTAAGGTAAGTGGAAATAACCACTTAGGTCATTGCCTAATTGAGCAATATGGATGCTTTTAATATGGTTAGGTTGGTCATAAGTTTTAGAAATTTCCTTTGAGGGGTTGTTTTGGGTATTGAAAGATAGCCCATAGATTCAAAGATTTCCGTATACCTAGATAGGAGGTTTTAGAAATACACTCGTACTACATCTTCGACAAAAAACACTACCAACCTTCCTAGCTCAGTAGGGCATATCTTCTAGCACCAGTGATAGACATCACTAGAATTGCCTTTATGCCTTAGGCTCCAAATAATTTTTGAGATACCCTAGTTTTTGTTTCACCTTTTGTCGTTATCAGTTTGAAGTCAGTCCTGAGAGTCTTTATAAACCCTTCTTTATCTCCACTCAAGTTGGTGACTCTATCATAGCAAACAGAGTCTACCAAAGTTCTCCCGTGTTACTTCTTTATAAAATTGTTTTCTTTGATCTCATAGAGTTGGAGATGGTAGACTTTGATGTAATACTTGTCATGGATTTACCTAATTCATAGTATGACAAAATTAAGTGTAATCCTAGGGTTTTCCATCTTTACTTTCCATATAAGACAGTTCTCGAGTGGGAGGAGACAGTTATCGAGTGGGAGGATAGAGCAATTGTTCCTAAGGGTCTGATCTTTATTATATGAAAGCCTAAAAAATGATATCTAAGGGGTATATATACCATTTATTCTTAGTTAAGGAATTTGATTTTGAAACCCAAAACACTTAGTCTTGCAATCAGTGAGTTCCCAGATGTCTTTCAAGAGGATCTACCCAGAGTCCCTCCAAATAGGGAGATAGTAGACTTTATTCTAGGTTTTTAGCATATATCTATTATGCAGTATAGAATGGACCCTGAAGAACTTAAAGAGTTAAAATAAACAATGTCATACCTTTTATATAAGGGGTTCATCAAGACCAATATATCTCCCTAGGGTACCCTGTCTTATTCGTGCAAAAGAAAGATGTATCTCTTAGAATGTGCATAGATTATCATCACGTGAGAAAATTCACAATATATAATAAATATCCCAACCTCGGGATTTATTACTTGTTCAATCAGCTATAGAGTTCTAGTCATATTACAAAAATCAACCTTAGGTCAGGTTACCATCAGCTCAAGGTTCGAGAGTGTGCTGTTCCTAAGATGACTTTCAAAACCTATTATGTCTACCTTGAATTCTTTGTCATGTTATTCAGTTTAACCAATGATCCTGCAACTTTCATAGACCTCATGAATATGGTGTTCAAATAGTATTTGGACCTGTTCTTGATAGTTTTTATTGATGACATTCTAATTTTACTATAAAATTTAGGAAGAGCATGCAAAACATCTTATAATTGGGCTTCAGATTCTTTGAGGACTTCAACTCAATGATAAATTCTCTAAGTGTGAATTTTGGATAAGGCCAGTTACTTTATTAGGCCACATCATTTCCAACGAAGGTATCCGAGTAGATCCATAAAAATTAATACAGTCAAACTATAACAGGCCCATTTCCCCATTAGATATCTGTAGCATTTTGGGTTTGGCTGGTTACTACTGTAGATTCGTTCAATTCTTCTCGTCTATAACTACTCTCTTGATATAACACCCTAAATTTTGAGCCAGAATTTTAACCATTCTATGTATGCTATTAGATTTAGAACTTAGTGGTAAAACCCTTTCTAATAGTGTGGAAGTAGTGTTCCATGTGAATTAAAGGTATCTGGGTCTAGTTTCAAATGTAACAAACGTCGTCAAACCCAGGTTGGAGTAGAAACTTATGAAAATTTTACTAAGGTCAGGTAATACCTCATTATTTCCTAGTGATTATAGCTTGTGTTCATAATGTATATGAGGAAAATGATGTTTATAAACCTTTTTGAAAGCTTGGGATTATTGAGGATCATTCCCATTTGTTAACAAACATTTTTAGGTGTTTATAAACTACTATGTGTATGTTTTGGAAGCACTCCAAGATGGGAAATGTGGAACCTTAAGTTTAAGCGTGTAGAGGTAAAAGTACTAAGGCTTGGTGTGGAATTGGACATGCCACATTTGACAGTGTGACGCTAAGGGAGACGTTCCACGTTAGGTGTCACCCTCTAGTATAAAATTCTCTGAACTTCATCTTTTTGGAAAGGTTATTTTGGTACTTTTACCCTGCCTCCTAATACTAAATGATGCCATTTTAGGCACTATAACACTTATCAAAAACATAATTTCTATATCTCCAAAGTCTAAACACTTTGCACTAAAATTAGAAGAAAGAAAGTATGTATTTTCTCTCCAATTATCCAAGGCTAGGGTTCTTAACAAGGGCTTCAAGAACTAAATTCCACCATCAATATTAGTGCATAAAATCTTCAAAAAGGATATTGGACTTCAACAAGGGTTGACTTCCACCCTTTTGCATCCAATCTATCATAGTTTTAATTTCCAGTTTCAAGTTGACATTCTAAGGTTTTTCCATATTATCTTGATATGATTAAATTTTGTTTTATAGAAGTTCCATGATGATTGTTCATAATATTTTATGGTATTACATGTTAGTTTTTGAAGTAGCATGTCTTATTAAGTTAAAGTCAAATCCATGCTAGCATGTCATATGAGTAAGGTTTTCATGACTGAATTCATAAAGCTTGAAGTAGAATCGTGATATATGGTAAAAATTAAGAAATTATTTATCATTCAAGGAAAAAAAAAATAGTTTGAAATATGTTTCAAATTTTCAATAATATTATTTGGTTTTAGATTTAAGCCTAATCTAAAGTTAGTGGTTTTCAAAGATATTGAAAATACCTAAATTACTCATTCAAGCAGTATTTTTTAGCTCAAAGAAGCAAATAAGTGTCAATTAGAAAAATAAACCAGTTTATCCTAGTTAGTTGGGTACTAAGATATGTCCCGCTAATCAATTTCATGAGTAGTCAGTAGTTTCATGTTTAGGGAGTATTATTATCATCCAAAGGGTTTAGGTTTAGCATATCCAAATTCCATAACTATGTTTTATTATAGTACATCTTACCCCAAAGGGCAGATTTTCTTAACTTAGCTCAGTAGATCCACTATGACACCTATTAGCTTCTATAACTTGTCATGGTATATATGAGTCTACCAACATGGCACAAATATGTTGGATGCGGTATCTTCTAACACAATTTTATTATAAGTTATAAAAACTCACATTGTTGTTTAGCTGTTGGTAGGAAGGTTTTTTGAGAAGGTATTAATGAAGTGTTTATTTAACATATTAAATCTAATGAGTTTTGAGATACTGAGCTTTACTTATACTCATGAAAGTTGAGTGTTTATTTATAGACTACAGTCTTGCATAATATTGCATCTTGAAATTATAACTTTGAGTTAGAATTGCTTATGCATTGGTATTGGTATTTCAAAGTTTATTGTAAGTTTCAAATCAGTCATGTGTTCAGTGTCAGTTAGATTTGTAGTTCATAACTAAATGATGATCAATTTTACTTTGTGAAGGAGTACATTTTTTAGTATGAGTTTTAAACCCTTCTCAATATTTGATGTTTTAAAAGCATCCAACTATTATGCATCCTTGTTTAGGCATAGTACTATCTAGTCTAGATTGTGTCAGCATTGTAGTGGTCAGTTTATCTTTTCTCAACATAGTAGTGCTTACTTCAAGCTTTGGTCAGTGTAGCATTGTTCATTCAACATTAGTTTATTTTATGCATGCATTTGTATTCCTACATCCATAATATATTCAAACATACTAACACATACTTTTTCCTAAACTCACTTTATAGATTAAGAAGTGCCTTCCTAGCTCATGGATTAATAGACTTAGTAACTATCAATTAGATGGTAATGAGTCCTTATATTCTGAGGATGAGATGTTTTATTTTATATTAGCCTTTTCCCTTTTACTTTTGTGCATTTGTTTAAAGTTAGCTTTGGTATGTCTGAAAATCTCTGCATTATTAGTAGAGGCTTCATAGATAGTCAATTAACAATTGTAGTAACTCTAAATATATTTCATTAGTTTATTTGAAAGTTGTTGTACCTCTTTACATATATTAAAAGAGTCCATCCATGTTTATGCTTCCAGATTATTTCTTGTATATACGTTTCATGAATCATACCAGGCCAAGAAGTTCTCTTGGGCCACTTGTTGTTTAGGGTGTGTAATGAACTCATGGTCATTTATGGGAATAACTTGACATTTCATATTCTAGAGAGTTTCAGTAGTAGCCCCAAGTCATTTATGACTTGCTGGGACTGATAGTTCAGTTCCCTGGCGGCTCGATTGAGAAATATCTCAAATTTCTTATCTTAGAGCCTAAATCTAAGGACTAATTGACTAAAGTCAAATTTCTTTCAAGATGCGATTGGAATTAAATTTCGACAGCTTCGTT
Source organism: Withania somnifera (assembly GCA_039654485.1). Classification (NCBI taxonomy): domain Eukaryota; kingdom Viridiplantae; phylum Streptophyta; class Magnoliopsida; order Solanales; family Solanaceae; genus Withania; species Withania somnifera. The sequence goes on along the minus strand of JBDJHY010619192.1, from coordinate 2,052 downwards.
AGCTTTTGAATGCCAAACAAAGTCAAGATTGACATTAAGGTCATGTTTTGGAGTTTTCGTTTGCAATTTATACTCATTTGTGGATTTTAGTTAAGTTTAAGGCCTAAATTGGAGTTTGGGTGGTATTTTGGTGTTCGAAGTATCGGATCACAATTCTGATGCTTCCATCAGCTCTGGATTGGTGATTTTATCCCAATAGAGGTGTTGGTGTCCCGGACTTGTCATTGATTTCTGAGGTGTTGGTGGGAATTTTATGATTTTAAGCCTAAGGGTTGACTTGGTCAACATTTTCCCAAAACAACCTTGGATTCTGATTTTGACTGTGCTGCAATAACTAATTTTATTATTTCCTTTGTTTTTGTATTTTTCTATGCTTAGAGCAGTCTGGCAGTTACCCCAAGTAATTTATGACTTGCCAAGACCAGTAGCTCGATGCCATGTGACTCATTTACTCGTTATCTCAATTCCTCTTTTTTGAAGTATCAGTTTTGAAATGGTGGAACTCAAGAGAAAAGTTATAGTAAAGGCACTCAGAATAAAATTTTGACAATTCCATCAACTCCAAAATGTCTATTTTAAGCTAGTTGAGTCATTGGTTAGCTTCCTCGGGTGTCCAGGCTTATTTTGAGTTAGATTGTGGAAATTCCAAAGATTGGCTCCTATTCAATCCTTTTGAGTTTGGGGTCCTTTTCTCTTAAATGGCCTCAATTGGTCATTTCATCGATTATGTTGTGTCCGTAGTGTTTTTTCCACCCAAAATGCACTTTTGGTTTGCTAGAATTGGACTCGAGATTCTCGTTTTATGCTGCCTCAGATTTTTCATATTTTTTCTAAGTGTAGCTGCAGGTTGCAGACCACACCAGCAGCCCCTTGGTTTCCCTGGAAAGGTCTCCTTAGTGCCTAGGGAGCCGCCTTGGCGAGGTCACCCCAGCGCCCAAGCAGCCGCCCTAGCAGGGTCACCCCAACGACCTAAAGGGTGCCCAAGTGGCCTGTGTAGCCTATAAATAGGGGTTGGACCCCTTCATTTTCAAACATTTGCTTCTGGTTTTTATTTCTTTGACCTGATTTTGTTAGCAAGATTTGGAGTGTTTTAAGATGAGTGGAGTGGTGGAGGGTTGCATGTGTGATCCTATGAATTTGTGGTTCTAGTCTTTTTGGGTATTTCTCATTCTTTCCGCATTCTTTTTAGATTTTGTAAAAAAAATTTATTTCCTTAGTTTAGAACCTATTTTCTCATTCGATCCCCTATTTCCTTACGCTCAAGTTTTGACCACGAGTCCCTCGAGCTGAGGGCTTCCCATTAGAATACTTAGCTTAAATTTTTTGGGTTGTGGGGCCTATTTTTTGACCTGGGTTGTTAATTTCACTATGGGTCTCATTCTTCATCTTTTTGATCCATGGATTCATAATTATATAGCTTTAGGTGATATAGATTGTGTTGGAGCTTCGGGTCAAGGTCCATGGTACATGAACATCGAGAACTTTTGTTGGTGTCCAGGTAGGCTAGGTTTATTTATGTACATCGTAGGTTGGGTTATTATTTGTGCTTGTGATATGGCTAGCAGTGTGGGTTGGGTCTTTAAGTTGATTGTTTTGTTTTTAGATGATATCCTTCTTGGACGCCAGGGGCCTGTGAGAGGGCATAGAGGGTGAAGGGGTTTATGCCCGGGTCTTTGCCCAACATGTGGAGGCCACAAACCTTGAGAACTATTCTCATTGTTGCTCGACGAGTGTGGTGAGGTGATTTCTTATCTGGGAGCCTTTGGTCAATCCTAGACTCCCTTTACATTCCATTTCCATTATTAGTTTTATTATTATTGCTATTTTTGTTAATACTCCTATATATTACTATTTGGTTGGTTATTGGCACTGTGAGGGCGATAACCAAATTATTGTCACTGAGAAGGTGAGGCCCTGGTTATTGGCACTATGAGGGCGAGGCCCCGAGATTGGCATTGATGAGGCGAGGCCCTGGTTATTAGTACTGATAGGGGGTGAGGCCCCTAGATTTGGCACTGATAGGGACGGGCCCTAGTTATTGGCATTGATGAT
>JBDJHY010619083.1:0-16299 GCA_039654485.1 Withania somnifera | reverse complement strand
CGCATGAGTTTAAGTAGTCCTCCGCTTCGGCTACGGACTACAGGGTTTGGTTCTCCTACTGGTGGGATAGTAGGTGCTATCATGACTCCGAGAAATCGGGTCGTGACATGTAGCTAGAGTAATCATCTTGAGTTATTATAACACATGCAATGCTCTCGCACGGCCCTAACCTGGTATAAAAGAGTTTTACTTAGGATCAAAGGTTGAAAAATACTAAAGTAAACAGCATTGTACGTATATGTAACTCTACGTTAGAAAGGATCATACAACCGTGAAGAGATTACAATCAGAAGGAAAATTGGACCATGGTGAACACAAACCTAGGTTAACTATGCATTTGAGTAAAACAATAGTCATTAACCCAAAATAACAAAGATCGGAAATACACAAACCCCCTTTTACTTTCTTATTTGTTGCTAGAAACAAGCACTAACTGGCAGTTGCTATTGCTGGGAGTATATCCGACACCCTATTCTTCATGGGATCAACCCCAACCTTAGTTGGGTGATATATTTGACAACTGACCTCTTATGCTTCATATGGAAGTGTATTTTGGGCATTTTCACTTATCTCAACGTTCTTTAAAATCAATAACACAAGCTCTTAGCATATTCTGTAATATTTAAATCGTCCACTCGGAATGGCCATCGATCTTATCATAAAAGGTCGTACTCATATCTAACTGAGTAACAAAACAATGATGTAAATCTCATGAAAAGTGCAATGTAAACAATGAACCCCAGTCAGATATGATGGATATTGGAACACTATGTGAACAATCTGGCTAAGGTAGATCTTAGCAAACTTCTCATCTGTATAATCCACTTTGACTAGAATGAAATGGGCAGATTTAGCCTAATGATCCATAGCCATCTAAATGGGAATCAAAGCCACCCATGGTGGTAGGTAAAACCACTATAAAATCCAAGGTAATCCGTTCCTACTTACATGAAGGAATAGGAAACCTCTGAGATACTCCACCAGGCCTTTAGTGCCAAACTTAACTCTCTGACAATTCAAACATATAACCACAAATTCATTCATATCCTTCTTCATGCCATGCCTCTAGTAGAGCTATCTCAATTTATGGTACATCTTTCCTTCTTTTGTAAGGATGGATGGAATACCTCAAAATATGTGCCATTCTAATAATCAAACTAGTCAACTTACCTACCTTAGGTACATAGATTCTGCTACAAATTCTCAAAATAACATCCAGAACAAGAAATGTGTCATTTGCCTCTTTCCTCAATAATTTATCTCTAACAATGTGCAACTTTTCATCTTGGAAATGCTTTTCTTAATCTTATACACCAAGGAAGAATGGACCTCAACAAAAGAAAGGTTTCCACCAGTATCTAAAATATACAAGAAAATGTTACCCAAACTCTGAACACCTTGATATAAAGGTCGTACCTCTGCACTAACGGAAGTAAGACTACCCATACTAGCCTACTTTCTACTCAAAGCATCAGCTACCAAATTAGCTTTACCCGGGTGGTACAAAATAGTCAAATCATAATCCTATAGAAACTCAATTTCTTATCGTTGTCTCAAGTTAGAATACCTCTGGTTGAAGATGTACTAGAGTCTACTATGATCTATGAACACCTCACAATAAACCAGATACAAGTACTGATGCCGTAACTTCAAAACTAAAACAACGGCTGTCAACTCTAGATCATGGGTAGGCTAATTCATCTTATATGTCTTCAATTGTCTAGAAGCATAGGTTATAATCTTACTCTTCTAAATTAACACTCCACCCAAACCAACGCTCAAAGAATCAGAAAACAAGATGAAAGGCTCACTCTTAATAGGAAAAGTCAAGACTGGACATGAAATCAATAAGGCCTTAAGCCTTTGGAAAATCTCCTCAAACAAATTCGACCACTAAAACACAAATGAATCAACTCAATTGGGATGCAACAGAAGAAAAGCCCTGAACAAATTTGAGACAATAATTATTTAAGCTAATAAAATTGCGGATCTCAGTAGAAGAAGTAGGCCTAAACCAACTATGAACTGCCTCAATCTTGGTCTGATCAACCATAATACCTTCCTTGGACACCACGTGCCCCAAGAAATTCACAGAGTTAAGCCAAGATTCATATTTTAAAAACTTGGAATATAACCTCTTCTCTCTCAACCACTAGAGTAACCCCATTCAGTTGTAACCTCTTCTCTCAAATAAATCGTCAATCTAAGAAAAAGGATACCTATTCTTAATAGTAACCCCATTCAGTTTCCAATAGTCAATGCACATCCTCATCAACTCATCCTTTTTCCTCATGAATAGAATAGGAGCACCCTATGGTGATACAATTGATCTAATGAAACCCTTATTACAAAAATCGTATAAGGGTTCCTTCAATTATTTTAACTCAGTTGGATCCATATGATACAGAGTGATAGAAATGGGCTTAGTTCCCAGCTCCAAATCAATAGCAAAGTCGATATCTCTATCAGGAGGAACACCTGGAAGATCTGAAGTCAAGGCACCTAAAAACTCATATACCATCAAAATCGGCTCTAAAAGTAGTATCAACTCCAGTATCATAAAAAAATCCATATAGGAGTGAAAACCTATCTCAATCAATCTCTAGGCACCGAAAAAGAAGATCATCCTACTAGTAAACTAACCAGAAGAACCTTCCACACTCTCTTCTAAATGCCTAGCATATCTAGAGTAATGATATTGAAATAATAATCCAAGACTGCATGATGGGGAGAAAGATCATCCATACCCAAAATGACATCAAAATCTACTATATCAAGAATAATCAAGTCTGCTCAAGTATCATACCCTACCATATTAATAGCATAGGATTGATACACCCGATCTACCATAGTAGAAACATGTAGAGGCACAAGTAGGGAATCACTCATAATATCAACTACAAAAGAAGAATAGCTTTACACATATGAACAAGGACATCCAGCATCAAATAATATGGCTACAGGTTGATGACATACTAGAATAGAACCTATAATCACCACGTTTGGGGCCTCCATCCCTAGGCTACTCGAAAAAAGCATAGTAATGACCTCCATAGATTACCCCTATCTTTATGAGTAAATACAGCCTTAGTGTAAAAGGTTGTTGTGACAAACCATATAAACCTAAATAACCATCAAGACCTATCTAAATAAATGCATGCACTGCTGCGACAATTACATCATAAAACTAAAACCATTTAAATTATCTTTGTCATACCTTGACTAGATGGGACAAGTCATATAATCCTCTTGAAAATCTCACAAGTAGTCATACCACCTCAAAATTTGATATAAGAAGCACTCTTTATATCTTACCACACTTGTCCTTCTTTATCGAAATAATATAAGAAATATTCCTACAATGAACTAATAAATCCTTATTAATATATTCACTTCAGGTGCCTGTAGTAAGGATTCTAAAATTGGTTAAAGCATCACAGTCCTCATAGGCTAAGAAATATGATATGACAAACCACAATGTCAAAAGGATTTATGCATATTACCCGATCATTCTCTTTTGTTACACTATCCCCAACTATTGAAACACTTTTAAACTGTGGTATGCTCCATAGTGCTCTTAAAACTATCAAATAACAAACCGCAGAAAATAAAATTCTCAAAGAGTCCTTCAAACTATTTCCTATCCTTCCATCTAAAAAACCTCAAAATGCATCATTGAACCACAACAGTACTCAATCAATCTTCAAATCACTCAATAGTCCAAGTCTGGATCATATCTTTTCCATAAGTCCACCACTATTGTTTTAGTGTCAAGTCACATATCAAAGCCGCATGATGAAACCCAAACTGAAAGTAACATATCCAAGAGAAAACAGGGACTTAAATCACAGATGGAAAAATAACGCATCATAAGAGTAGAAGAATGAAGAAAATATTTCCTAAAATTTTTGTAGCTTCTTGAAGATAAGTAATAGACGTCTCTGTACCGATTTGTGTGATTCTATTAAACTTTGGCTTATACACATGTGAGCTAGACTCATAGAATGGCAGAGGTAAATACATATTTTGCACATGTTTGTTAATCCAGAACCACACGTGCAGGTTCCCTACATGTGGCTCATCCATGATAACTTCTTTATATTTGTGTGATCTAGCGAATCGATCACTATGTGGAGATGATCCCTCTCTTTTGGGCCGAGTGAGCTAATTATTTTCTAGCTTCTTAAGTCGATGCTGACCTATATATAAGTCAGATGTTGGAAAATAAAGCCCACATAATATCCAATTAGATCTATCAGCGACCAATTTACTCAACAAGGAGTATTCCAAAGGCCAGGAGGTTGATAAAAAAAACCTGGACGCTACGAACTTAGTGCTCTAATACTAACTTATCATGACCAAAAATTTTATCGTGATGGAATTTTTCCTAACCACCTATGCAAGTAAGACTAACAACATTTATAAAGGTTAAGAGCAGAAAATAATGAGTTAGTGAGAAGAAAAAGGTATAAATTGAAATCCAACAAATCAACCTCCTAAACATAGAGTCACGGTTTATAAGCCACTAAATAGATAAATATAACTTTGATACATAAAAATGTCTCAATGTCTCCAAATCTCAATAAAACAAAAGTATAGACATAAGATATTAAAAGTCCATGGTGACTCTCCGACTACAAGCCGCTACCTCTAGATCTCTCGATAATCTTCCTCAAACAGTGATCTAAGGAAAGACAAATCAGGTTGCTTCAAGCTAAAAACCTACACAAGTGTATAAAAGCAAGGGTATTTGGTACTAAAAATAAAAAATAGGTACTCAACAAGTACCTCTTGCTAGCTCCAGAACAACGAGGTAACGAGCACCATAACCTTGACAACCTGACCATAATCCTTTTATGACACCAAGCTGCAGAAATATCATAATCCAACAGTTTATGATACAGATATTGGGCATAGGGAATAACAAAAATAAGTCTAACTACTCAAAAAAAAACCAACAGTAATAATCTAAAATCATTTAATGAAATATCCATAGAAAGTCCCATATACAACTATCATAATAAGGTATCAATATTTCCTCTCGGGCATTTCATCAGATAATATCAAGATCAATAAGATATTTGAAATTGAAAGAAATCACATGTTTTAAAATCTCCCCTTAGCCTATCCCAATTGTAGACCTCCCTAGTAGAGTAAACTTACAACTCATGGGAATTTTCCACTAGTCATACAATAGGCTCACAAAGGGAGTCCATGATAACTCGTCTCCCCTAATACGACAGTCCACCTATGGTAGGAAGGGTATATCCGAAGTAACTAAATAATGGACTTGTGGATTGGATATAAAAGGGATAGGCTAAAGTAAAAAGGACTCTACTTTTGTGCATTCACAATACGAAGGGTACATCCAATGCTACCAACAAATGGACTTGTATGATAGATTCTGAAATATCTAGACCATAATCAATATTGTAAATCATAACCAATGCATAATCATCTCATAAACCAACGTATAAACATCAAGTATAACCAGTTTGTACCATCCTTAAGTGCTTCATTAAATCCCAAAAACACAAGTCCACCGTCATAGGAAGGGTACACCCAATGCTGTCGTAGGATTAGGATTCTAGATGGGTAATACATGGTTACGGAATTATCTAGTGAACAAATCCATTATAATGAAGTATCTATCATCGTTCTACTATAGTGTAGGTCTTCCTTATTGAGTTAAGCCATGGCTCATGGGAAAATCCCACTTGTTATACTACTAACTCGCGAAAGAGTCTTTTACACCCATATTAGTTCCTGACACACAATTTTACATGTATTAACAAGGGTACACCCAATGCTACTGAAAGTATACTTATAGGATGTATTCTAAAAAAATATCCTAAAATAATCTCATAAACAATTCAATATAACCTTATTACTTGACCCGTCTCAATATCATTCAATCATGACCTTTCTCGTTTATTTATCATAACTAGAAGCTCATACCATTTTAATACCATATAATATTAGTTCCACAAAATAAGTAACCAACTCACCATGCACACCTGCAATTAATCTGGTATGGTCAGGATCCATGGGGCCTAGCTAGGCCATGTACTACTTGACACCTCAGCCTCAGCTGCTAAGACAAGGAGATCTCGTCACCTAAGACTTAGCTAGTAAGATTAGGAAATCCTGACACCTTAAACCTTGGTTGATAAGACTAAGTAACATATATATAATCTCGCATCTAATTCATGTCTATTTTAGAAATCAAGCCAGTACCACAATATCTAAATTCGACTCAGTATAGTATCCATCTCATAACAAGTAGAAGAAAACCATAGTACATATATGAATGTGTAAATATGAGATTAACTAAGCACAATTAATTCACATGATACCATAGAATATAAATACCATCACAATACCACTCATAAGTGCAAAATAGAGTGAAGAATTATAACAAGTCAATCAAAACCCAAATGGAAAGAACATCAAATAAAGAATATATAATTCTTTTTGGGAATAACAAGGCCCTGTAAATCTCAACTCAATATAGGAATCAAATTAAAAATAATTATTATCTATTTTTATTCCTTTAGTTTTAATCCTACATGCTTGAATCTAGTGCTCGAGTGAATACACTCCACTTCTTCCATGCGGACACCCACAAATATTTCTTATTACTCATAATTGCAAATAATAACGTATGACACTTTGTAAGAGAGTCAAATCCTACACATGACTTAAATGAAGTAATTAACTCAAGTGAGTGCCTTTCCTTTGCGTCAAGCTTCTGAGTTTGTGAAATCTAGTCAATTACAAATTTTTGATAAGAATTCATGAATAACAATATCCATATTGAAACACTTTAAACTGGTCTAAACTTTAGCAGAAAAGTCAAGTTCAAATACCTATATCAAAATTAGGAAATTTTCATGAAATCCAACTTACCCATACATTGAGAATATCAAATATCGAGTTTTATTCCAAAATTGGATTCAATTTGATAGTTAAAATATCAATTTAACCATAAAAAGTTCTGTCTTAAAACCCCTAAGTGGTTATTACAAAAATTAAGAAACAAGGATGAACCTATGCCAAATAAACCTATAAATCATACGTCTTACAAATCCAAAAATGACAACTAAAAGATGGAAATCTTATGAAAAGCTTTGAACCTTTGAAAACTTTTATCACCAATATATTTCCAAAGGACAAATTCTCTTCCAAGATGTTTAATGAGGGTTTTAGAAGTTGAAAATGGTGTAAATAACGTGCAGGGCTTATATATGGGATTAGAACCATGTAAATAGAAAAAAAAATCCCCGAATTTGGTGATAGAAATATTTTTTCTCAGGCCTATTGGACCACCAAACGTCCCGTATGGCAATGGTGTGGTTCACATGAGGCCTCCTAACAAAAAACATGTGATTATTCAAACGGCCTTTCGAGATTCATTCAAAACCATGTATACACAATCCATATATGAGTTTTGAGTGTAAATAATATGTTGGACTCAATAGAATCATTGAAACTTAGATTTGAGATTTTCTCAATCCACTATCCTTCATGATCGGTAAAAATAAACTTTACTTTAAATATCAATTTGCACTCGGACCTTCAGAGTACTTTCCAAACCTTCTTTTAGAACAAAAATAACCTCTCAGTTCTAACTGAATTGACAAAATTCTCATGCAAGCACCCGATCATCAATGTTGACCAAAGTTAAATTTTGGCCTTAAAACTCAATTTCATCTTATCAAAAAGTCTAAAGTCACCATGAAAAGCCTAAAACTAAAATGAAGGTCCTCCTACACCAAATTCCACATTTTTAAGCTTATGGAACTAATTGAAATGCATTTTGAGACTTGAAACTCTAAATATTGACTAAAGTCAACTATTTCAACTTAAAGGCTTTTAGAAACTGAAAATTTCTCAATGCTTGCAACTTTTTAGCTCCATATTTCCAATCCAACCCCATAAATTGTAAAAATATAACTCGGTGCAACTATCAAGAAGGAAAAATGGTAACTTTATAAGAAATTCCAAAAATGACCTTCTAGGTCTTTACAACTATAAGGGTAGGATAAATTGGATTGTTTGGAATGATAATCTAGTCAACTGTTGTTTCGATAAATTGCTTCCAGAACACCCACCCCCTTAGACACTATATTGAAGGACCCCTTACTCAAGAGTAGGTAGTCACAAAGCTCTTAAATAGCTGTGTTGATAACACCTAAAACTTTGATACCTCTTTCTTTTTTATTCCACAGAGTATAAGGGAGGATATCCAAAGTACTTTTTCCTAAAAAAAAGTCCCTTCATAAATACCTATATGGGGACTCACTGAGAATGGGATGTTTTCTTGAAAAAGTGCTTACTACCATATAGATTCCAATCCTATCATGACTGAGAATAACATTGTTCACAAGTTTGAATGAATTGGAGATTCAAAATCCCAAACAAGATAAACCACTTTCTCTAGCTTATTCGACATAATAGCCTGCCCTGTAAGTCTACCTTGAGGATGATAGGTATAAATGTGGAGCCTAATTTTACTAATTGCACCAGAATTAAAGAAACCATCCCTTACATCTTCACTAGTTACTCTATCACTAGGAATTTAGGGGATGACCAAGTCCACAGGTCCTGGATAATCGCAATCTTTCCCTAAACTCTTTTAATAAGGTGAACTCAACAATACCTAGAATTCCATAAAGAACTAGAAATTTAAAAACTTGGTCACTTGAATACCTTTTTCCCTTTCATCCCCTGGTCAATCTGATCAACTCTAATTAAAATGGTAAACCTCTCACAAAATTAGACATAAGCTGGAAACATCCTGCTAGAGGAGTTTTTAAACTCAATTTAGATGGCTCATGTTTGGATAACCCTAGGATGGCATCAGGGGATTTATCAGGAATAAAAAGGGGGAGCGGGTTTTGGGTTATGTTAAAGGATTCCATAGGGGAACAAAAAAACAGATAGAGCTCATTGCCCTTCTAGAGGGCTTGAAGATGGCTTATCTCAACAACTATTCCTCCTAGAAATTAACACTGATTCTATAGACATAATATCCATGCTTAATAATGATCATCTCCATTATAATGTTATTGTGGAAGAATGCAAATCAATGATAAGAAAGCAGGGAGAAACAGTGGTGCAACACAACTATAAAGAGCAAAGTAGAGTTTCGGATGGAGGGAGAAAGTGTGGAACTTTTTGAAGAAATAAAGATTTTTGTAGTTCCTCCCATATATTTCATGAAGGATTTTTGGGCATACATGGTAGGAACTAAAATTACTAAAATTCTTAGCACTTGTAATGGCTCAAATTCCATCATTGTAAACACTTAGCTAACGTGATGTACTAACACTATACCTACTTTGTTATATATAATGTCTATCTTCCTAACTAAAAAAAGGATGAATCTCCTATTTGTCATTAAAATTAGCTGAGTATAAATGGTGGAGAAATCCTTTATATATGTGTGTGTGTGTGTATCTTGCGAAAAAAATTGAGCCACTTTCATGAAATTATGCAATATAGCCTTTTCCTTAAAAAAAGAAAATGATGTTCTCATTTATTTTTTTAATAAAAAAGAAAAAATATACAAAACCATTTATACAAAATAAAAAGGGAAAGTGTCTACAAAAGGATAACTTTGTCTAAAAAGTTCATTTCCTTAAGCTTCTTATCTTTTATGAATCCAACAAATGTTGTTGCTCAAATATTTAGCTAAAAATTTTGCATATTTCTTTAGTGATATATGAGAATGTTAAGTTTGATTCTCCAATCTTGTGGTATTCACAATATATGATAAGCTATTTCATTTACTTATACAAGAAATCAATTCTAGGATCTGAAGCTCGAAGACTGTTAATGGCTAATCAAGGACTTTTGTCCAAGAAATTAGCTAAGGAAGAAGTACAAAATGATGATGATAGAAAGATTATAGAAGTTAAGTTTTATTAAGAATGAATTCAATGATTACAATTAAGAGTATTTATAGTTGAACAACTATAATTTCCTTGATCTAACCACCATAATTGACTAACTAACAAATGTATACTTGCTACAGTAGTAACTACTGGCTAGTGCTCAACAAATTTTGATAAAATAGCAAAATAGTGCACTTCGTCTCATTAATCTAGCTCTGATTTTGTATAACAACTAGTCTACCTTGTCACTTGTCTATCATTTGCATCAGTACTCCTACAAGGGATAGACTTGTCCTCAAGGATGAATGGCAAGAACCTGTGTTGTAATTAAAAAAACTCCCAGTTAGCTTTTTAAGCATCAATATCAGTCCATTTGACTAGAAATTAAACAACAAGATTGTTTCCCCTCTTGACCATCTATTTTTCTACTGCTTCAGGCAAGGGACAATAAGGGTTGGATAAATTGAATACAAGTGCATAAGAGATGATAGAAGGGATCTCAAGACATCTTTTCAACTGACAGACATGAAATATGGGATTGATCAACACATTAATAGGCATAAGAAACTTGTATGAAACAACACCAACCATAAAATCAATAGTATATGTCCTAAAATACGTAGTTTCTAATATGGTAAAAATCCTTTCCACCACAAATATCTGTCTAAAAGGTTGTAGCTTCAAGTACACCCAGTCACCAACTTCAAAGCTCCGATAAACCTATGTTTATTATCCAAACTTTCCATTCTTTGTTGAGCCCGTTGCATATAGAACTTTATAAGAGTAATGGTAGATTCCCTAGCAGCTAATGACCTATCTACCATATATGATTCTCCAGCTAATAAGGAAAATGATAAAGGGATCTCTAGCCTAAGAATCACATAAGGAGTTCATTTGATTGTATAACGGTAGGTAGTATTATACCACCATTCAACTAAAGAAAGATAATTAGAAAACTCCTTGGGCTTGTCAGAATAAAAGCATCTAAGATAAGTCTCAAGCGTCCTATTGACCATCTCAGTTTGACCATCAGTCTGAGAATGGTATGCAGTACTTCTTTGTAGAGGAACCCTTAGCAAAGTGAATAGTTCTTCCCATAAAGTGTTAAGGAAAAATAAATCTATGTCACTAATTATAGTAGAAGGCATACCATGCACTTTAAAAGAATGATCCAAAAAGCATTGTGCTACTGAGAGGGAAATATAAGTGTGATGCAAGCTCATGAGTGACTATACTTTCTTAATATGTCTACTACAACCAATATGACATCTTTACCTTGAGACATAGGCAGACCCTCAATGAAATTTATGCAAATGTCAGTCCAAACTCCCTCAGGCACATGCAAAGGTTGTCAGGATAAGTAGTAGTATCATACTTATATTTTTTATAAACATTACATTTATTGATAAATCTCTAATATCAACAAGGAACTTCTAATGAAATAGTGATTGTAGCTTTTTAATGGTAGCATGAATACCTGAATGATTTGAAAGGCTAAGATTGTAGCTTAGTGATCAAAGATTGGAGAGAGGGATCTTAGATCCAAGAATCTTTCTATATTTTCATATAAGGAATCATGAGGAGTAAGTAGAGTAATATCAAATAGATTTGCACCAGGTATTCTAGAAAAAACATCAGCAACTTTGTTATCAACCCCCTTCTTGTAGTGAATAACAAAATCAAAATCCATGATTCTGGAAATGCCTGCCACCTAAAAATCAGTGTGAATGTTTTTCTCTAATAAAAAATTCAAAGATCTTTTATTAGTTCTAGAGTAAATGGCTTACCTAATAGGTAATGAGACCAGTTAGTGATAACAAATATGAGAGCCAGCAACTCTCTATCATAAATAGACATAACTTGATGTCTTGGATCCAATGGTTTACTGATATAAGCTATAGGACGGCCCTGTTGCATTAATACAACATATATACCTTTAACACTAGCATTATTTTCCTCCACAAAGGCTTAGGATAATCGAGCGAAGAATGGAGAAGACACCAAAGCTTTCTTCAACCTCTCAAAAGTTGTAATAGATTAATCAGTCCACTTGTACCCATATTTCTTGAGTAACTCATGTAAGGGCTTACATATAGATAAAACCTTGAATAAACCTCTTATAGTACCCAACCAAGCCTATAAAATCTCTCAACTATTTAATGTTAGTAGGAGCAGGTCATTTCTTTACTGCTTGAATCTTCTTAGGATCTATGCTTACACCTTTTGTACTAATGAAATAAACTAGATATTCAACCCTTGATACTCCAAATTCATATTTGGGAATCTTGGCATATAGCTAAAACTTCTTCATTAACTCAAATATTGCCTTCACATGCTCAACATGAGCCTATATTTTTGTTGTAGATAATATTCCATAAAAAAACTAGGACTAATTTCCTTAATAAAGGAAAAATAGTGAATTCATAAGGATTTGGAATGATGAAGAAGCATTGGTTTGCAAAAGGCATCACAAATTCATAGTATCTCTCATGAGTCTTGAATGCAATCTTTTGAGTGTCTTCCTTAGTACATCCTTAACTTATGGTAACTAGCTCTAAGATCAATCTTAGAGAATATTACTACACCCTCCAACTCATCTAAAAGATCTTATATAATAGTGATAGAAAACTTATCTTTAATGGTTAATTGATTCAACTCCCTAAATTCCATACAAATCCTCAAATTACCATTTTTTTTGCCAACTAACACAACAGGTGAAGCATAGGGACTATTACTTGGCTGGATAACACCTTGATCAAGCATTTCCTATATTAGTTTCTCTATGATGTCTTTCTTAACTCTAGGATATCTATCTAGCCTTTTTCTTACTCTAAGAAAATTCTACTAATAAAATTCTATGGTCTAAGGTACCCATGTATGATGGTAATGTTATAGGCATCTCAAAGATACAAGCATAATGGTCTATAAGTATTGATAATTTAGGAGCAACTGAGTTACCTTGAATAGATTGAATATTACAGCACTGAATTACTTCTTTAATTACATATAACAGAGCATTATAGAACTAAGAACTCCCTCCATTAATTTTGCTAACTATTTTAGCTTTGGGAGACTTTAATATATTATTGGCCCCTCTAAACACGTGTCTTTTACCTTGATACTTGAATTTGATTATTTTGTTATGGAAGTAGAATAATATCCTTCTTAAATTACTCAACCATTATACTCCTAAGAAAATATCTACATTTCCCAATAGAGGCAACAAGAAGTCTAATACAAAAGTAGTGCCCTGCAACAACCATCACAAATTCATGCAAAGTGAGGTTATTTGTACCTTTCTTCCATCAACAACATTAATAGAATGTGCCATTATTATGATGACCTTACAACCTAACCTTTTAGTCACATCTTGATCAATGAAGTTTTTTGTATTACCAGTATCAATTAAGACCTACAATGGCCTTTTTTCATGGTAGCCAGTTACTCTAATGGTCTGGTAACCTATTACTCCAGTGAATGCTTGCAAAGATATGATCATGAACTCATCCATTGTCATCCCATTATCTTGGATATGACCTTCTACTACATCATCCACAACCATTTCTTTATCTATTATATCTACCATAAAAATCTGCCTATTAGTTTTACATTTGTGACCAAGTACATACTTTTCATCATAAATGAAACAAAGACCCTTAGCCTTTTTTCATCCATCTCTGCTGTAGTCAACCTCCTCCCATTTCCAATACCACTGAACCTACTTTATCTATTACCTTGTTGCTCTACTAATTTTTTGAATGTATTATTTGGTAAAATTAATATCTGGAATAATGGTGGTTTATATTGACTAGGAGTAGGTAAAATAGGACTTGTTTCCTACTTCATAGGAACTGTGAGACCCTAAGATTGGGCTTGTGCCTCAAACACCTCTTTTATAACCTAGCAATTTTGTAAGCCTACATCAGTGTTCTTGGTACTTGGATTTTAATGGCTTTATTCAATTTTGGATTAACCCCCCCCCCCTTCCAAGAAGCACTTGATAGGGTTTTCCATTTATAAGTTTGCTCCAATTAACAACCTATCAAATTCAACTTGATATTCCTTCACACTACTTGTTTGAGTAAAGCTCTTTAAAGATTCCATATAATCCTTAAATTTTTTCCCCGGATCTTTCATTTAAAGCTAGTGCATACTCAGTTTATGAAGGATTCACCACAAAAGTTATGAATCTCATAAAAGATCTAGACCAAGAAACTGCTTCTCCTTCCAAATGAATTGAAGCTACTCTAACTCTCTGATAAAAGGGAAATTCATCTAAAGCAAAAAATTGATCCACCTTGTACAACTAAGTTCTCAGATCCAGAAAAGAAAATTTAGGAAACTCTATTTAGAGTATCTACTTAGAAATTTACTAGAACAGTTATGAGATTTCTTGTGCCTGACTTCATGCTGAAACTCAAAAGAACAGCCTCTGTCAGTCTTCCTAGTTCCTTGTTTTACCCCTTGACCCCTAATCGACCTATAGTTTCTCTGATTCTCCAAATTCTTTATCAATATGGGAGTTTTTCTCATACATGATGCTCATCTCATCCATTAATTTCTGTAATTGTTCTTGACTTTGAGTTTATTTCTTCATAAAGTTTGTCTTGAATATTATTTTTGGTTATGTCATACCGATAATCAACCAGCTCTGATACCAAATAAAACTTTATACAAGAAATCAGTTTTATGAGCTGAAGGTCAAAGACTGTTAATGGCTAACTAAGGGCTGTAGTCCGAGAAATTAGCTAACAACAAAGAAGAAAAAAATAAAAAAGATTATAAAGTCAAGTTTATTATGAATGAATTCAATGATTACAATTGAGTGTATTTTTAGCAGAACAACTAGAATTGCCTTGATCTAACAGCCCTAACCGACTAGTTAACAAATGGACACTTGATACAGTAGTAACTACTAGCTAGTATGCTCAACATAATTTGTAAAAATGGTAAAACGATGCACTTCATCTAATTAATCCAGCTAAGCTTTTGTATAACACAAGTCAGCCTTATCACTTACAGCATTTTCTTTCTTCTTTTTTTCCTTTTTTTATTTGATCATACATCTGAGACCCAAGCTTGATGCAGCTGAGCTAGATGTGGAGTTTGGGTTTAAACTCTTCATTTTTCTAGTAGCTTCTACATTTCTTCTCTGACCTGTCATCCATATCGACTCTCCAAAACTGAGGTAAGCTCTTTTTTTTCTCTCAAAAGTTAATAAGCTTGCTTTTTACAACTCTCTAAACTTCTACTTCATTATAATTCAAGTCTAAAATCTTTCTAGGTATCTCTCTGTATCTTTTTAATTGAGTTTTTTTTTTTTGTGTTTTCGTGTCCACTTGTGGAAGGTACATTTGGATGCGTTATGGAAATCTAATGTATGACTCTCACGTATCTTACTATTAATTTCTCTCTTTATGGTTTTATACTTCAATAATTCTAATTTTTGTTCGTTGTGGTAGTTCTATTGTGTTTGATTTTGTACCAAACATATTTGGAACTCTATCCATTCATACGTGCTTAGCTCAAAATTAGTTTTGTCTCTCTTCTACTACACTCCATAGATTCCTTATGTATGTCCTAGGACAAAACTCAAGTCTTCTTAATTTAAAATTATATAAATAATATAACATAAAATAGAATGAAATTCAATGGGTTGTCGGAGGAAGTTGGTAACCTCAAAGACCAAAATCTATAAAAAAAATTATGTGAGGTCAGAGACTATTGTACCTAACTATAACCTGAAAATATCTTATCTTCTACTTAATTTTGATGGTTTGAACCTCAACGGAGATTAATGTTGGATATTTAGTGAGTGTGAATAAAAAAGAAAAGTAGGGAATGTTTATACCACATTGGTAGTTTAGCGGGAATTGTGACACTTTAAATATGAATGTGCTCCTTGTAGGTTTGTAAAATTTTGGTAAACCTATACCCCGTGGTACAACCTCGTGTGTGTGAGCACAGGGGATGAAAATCCAAGGATATGCGGAAGCTAAATTAGCTTGATCCGTGTGCAGGCACGACCTGCAGATATGAATGCCGGACCAAAATGGTGGGCTTGATAGACCTCAAGTTTTGCTACTAGTTTATCTTCAGAAATCTAGCTCAAGAGTTTTTTGAGTTAATGGAAGATATGTTGAGAGCCTGTGTGATTGATTTTGGGGGTGCCTGGGATCAGCACTTAGCTTTGGCAGAATTCACATATAATAACAGTTACCACTCCAGCATTCAGATGGCTCCGTTTGAGGCTTTGTATGGCAGGCGTTGCAGATCGCCGATTGGCTGGTTTGATGGGTTTGAGGCCAAAGTTCAGTCTACAGATCTGTTACGTGATTCCTTGGATCAGGTGAGGGTGATTCAAGATAGATTGAGGGCTGCCCAGAGTAGGCAGAAGACT
>JBDJHY010618976.1:0-16301 GCA_039654485.1 Withania somnifera | reverse complement strand
TATTTCTTATCATTTTAAATCTTTGTACATTTGATCTTAAACTCTTGTTTCTTGATTGTATCATTTCTTTAAGAGTTGTGTTAGAGTTGGGAAACATATTTGTTAAGTTTCCAACTTCAAATTAGAAGGGGTGTTCTTGAGCCATAATTTAAGAAATTGTAATAGTTCTCACTTTGCTTGAAAGTGATTGTGTAGTGTATTATTGTTAGTGGAAAAGCCTAAGTTTGTAAGAACTTAGGTAGTGGAAGCAGGCAAAAGTTTGGCCGAACCACTATAAAATCATTGTGTTCATTCTCTTTTCCTTTGGTTCTTATTCTTTCCGGAAAAAGTGTCAAAATACCTCACCCACTATTAAACCTCCCCCCCTTCTAGTGTGTGTAATCCGCTCTACAACTGGGCTAATCTATAAATCAAGCAAGCACAGTCTACTAACAAGAGTATCAACGTACCACATCAAAACATAACAATCTCTGGTGCACCTATATTCGCACCTGATTCCATTACCTTAGCAAATCTAGCACAGTTGGCTATCACTTAAGCATCATAACAACATCAAATCTATCACTGACACCACTTTTATGGTGTAAAACCCAACTTTTCATGAGGAAACTTACCAAAGATAAGCAATTACTGATATACTAAGAGGAAAAACTCCCAATCCAAAATGTTTCCATAGATGAATACCAGCACCACACTATAACAATCCCTTACTTTCAAGGTAATCCCAGTTGCCTGCAACTAATAGAATCAGCTATACACACCACACTATTGCAAAAACTACACCACCATACTTAGAATGATCAAATCAACACATCTTGATTCGGTACTTCCTACGAACCTTAGTCTATAACCTCATAAAGCTAAACACTGTACAACCTTGCACCTACTGAGTTTAATATATTGTCTACCATATAATCTTATATCACTGATTAATCTAACTCAAGAACCACTCCCCTCATCCACTACTAAGGAAGAACCCCATTTGTAAGAACACATCAACATACTATTTATCAAACTCCACATCGATACCACGAATATACCATTTTCCAAACCTAGAAAACTCAGCAGAGACTGATACAAACTTCAAAACAAATGGGAAAACAATCAACACATGGTTTAAATTGACAAACAGAAACAACTCATGCTCAGGTGGGTCGTCAGGTAGGTCAATTAAAACAATCCCTATAATAAAATGACAACACTAAACAACCAAAACATTAATTCTAATACAGCGAATGAATACAACCATGTCTAGTGTCATGGGGAGTACTGGAATACAACTCTTAGTGGCTACTAAACACATAATCGTGTAGCCCAAAATCTACCAGGCAGGGATAAGACCGTGATCTTGGCGTGAGTGCAGAGAATGAGTAGAGAACAAGGGTAACCTACCCCTACCAGGATATACAATATTCCTAACCAAAAAATAATATAGCTACCAGTAAACCTCATCAACGAAATAAAACCAGGCCTAGCATCAAGATGCTATAACAAAGCTCAAGCCTCTCAGTTAGCTACCCTATCGGGTCTAGGATACCAATCCACTACTAAAGAATTCAGTTCTAAATTGACAAGAAATAGCTATCAATCTAAGGGCTATTAGCCAATGTTAAAAATAGTGAAAATGAGATAATCAAATAGGTAGCAAAATCACCAAGGCAAACCAAAAAGTTTATTGAGACAATAGGTTACAAAAATCAATCAATTAAAGTCAGACTGAATCATAGCAATGTAAAAATCAAACCTGAGATCTTCGTATCTGCCTCTACTAAAGTCAAGGTAACAACAGGCATAGCCTATCCACGATTAACCAAAGACCAGCACAAACTACCTATCTCACCATACTGAGCATTACCTATGGCATCCGACCTTCCACAATGAGCACCTCTAGCTAGTGGGAACACTGACTTAGGTGCACCCTAAACTGAAGACTGAATCACCCATCACCACAAGCACTCTCTACTAATATTACCTACTACTATACAAACATAGCACACAGGGCCATGAGGGCAAACCTTATAATAATGACTAGATCTACTGCAATCCAAGCATAACCCCAATAGCCTACACTATAAAAAATCCTTTTGATTTGGACCACCCCGACCTAAAGCCACAATAGGAATACTGCCTGCAATCTGCTTGAAACTCTGAACGCTAACATTTGGCTAAAACTCAAATAAAATCCATGGTATGAATTGAATTGTTAGTGATACCACCTGAATTGTTGGTGATAAAGTCTAAGTTATAGACATCACTGGCTGAACTAAATTCCCTTAAAAGGTATCATTATCATCACCTGTCTGGACTAGATGCAAAACAGGCTGAATACTACCCCGTTGACGGCAAGATCTGGCATAATGACCCTCGATGTCACACTCAAAACATAACCCTACTAGCTTACTCTTATGAGACTATTACTAGCATCTGACTGGCCACCATGGATGGAAGATCTAACATTGCGACCATTCACTCTATAGTCCTCCCTATACAATCCTTCCATAAAATTTGCATGGGCCAACACCTAAGAAAAAGAATGGCATGGAATTATCAAGGGCTCCACCGCTAGCCGAGGAGGTAAAATACTACCATTCGCAAATCGTTATGCTCTATCTCAATCAGTAGGGAAAACTTTGATAGTACGCCCAGCCATCTCATAAAAACGAACCTCATACTAAGCGAAAAACATCTGACCTTGGTGCAGAAGCCTAAAATCCCTCTGTCCCGGTGAATCATGACCCCTAACGGGAGGTACTTCCACTAGTGCTCCCAAAATATCACGTAGCTGCAGATTAGTGTGGCTGAAAACCCAATCGGTATTGAAACTTATGTCAAGTCCACTGTGTGATATAATACAATATCTGATGGACGCTGGTCTACAGTCAAAATTGACCCTCTGCTCTCATCTTGGGTTCTAGATGCCTCGATGACCCTAACACGTCCTCTACCATTGTCTTGCTTCCAATCTTTGCCCCTCACTGGAGTCCTTGCTACTTGTATAGGATGCTTACCTTCGCTTTCTAAAGAATTTAAATGCACCATCTGGCGGAAGAATAAATGTGAAAAGATAAGTTTTTGGGCAAACATCTAATGAATAAGTGCACGACTCAGAATCCAGAAGGAGAAGTTCTTTCCTAAAAGCCGCCATAGCCACCTGAAGATAAGCAACGGATGTTTCCATGCCAATCTGCAGGACTCTACTAGACATTGTTTAGGTATACTGACACAAAAAACCTAGGATCTGATACCAACTTGTCATGACCCGATTTTGCAAATCATGATGGCACCTACTATACCACAAGTAGGAGAATCAACCTTGTAGTCTGAAGTCGAAGCGGAGGACTACTTAATTAAATGCAGAAAGCACAAGTGTAATAGTCAAAAGATAATAAATGCAGAAGTTTAAAAAATCAAAGTAAATACCCAAAACCCAGTATCAGTGTCAAACGAACCACTAAGTACAAAAATAAGAAATCCAAAATGTCTAATACAACTGTGTCTTCGAAATACATTGAGATCAAATATGAATGATAAAGCCAAAGAGAAGAAGGTGAAAAGCTGGATGCTAAGATCACCCTGAATCTCTAAAGTAGACTAAAATTTCTAACGAATAGCTGGATGTAATCACTATCGGGAACATGTACTCAGATCTGTACATGTGAAAGTGTAGTATGAGTACAAGCTTCTGAAGAAACTCGTACCTAGTAGGCTTCAAGGGCTAACTAAGCACAAAATAGTAATAAAAGCAGTAAATAAAAGAATATAAGAAGGGCATCACAAAAGAAAATAGCATAACCAGGGAAAGCTATCTACTCAAATAAGAATCAAATAAAGTAGACAAGTATTGCAAGTTAATCACATAAGAGGATATCAGGCAATGAAGAAAGACATACCCGAAATTCTTGTTATAATAATATATGTGAATAATAATGCAATAAATAGAAGCCAAAAGAAGATAGGAGTAGAACATTGATGGTATAACGGTAACATCAATTAAAAAGGATGAACGAATGAACAGTAGCATAAAGCACAATATCCCTCGTATCATGAAGTAACAATTAACCAATAATAATAACTAAGCAGTAATAGGAATAACAAAGTAAAGTAATTAAATGCTGAGTACGTCTCCCAAATGGAAGCGCAGCGTAAACAAAAACATGCTCACCCATAGGCCCCCGATGACAACCTAAGGGTACAATGAAGAAAACAAGTGTAGAAAGTAAATACAGTCACATAAAGTAACCAGTCTTACGTACGCTCCTCCTCGGTACCCGTAGACCTAGGAAGTAGATCTCATGGAAGGCTAACCTAAATATTCCTAGTATATGTATCCTCCACCCTATCCCTCCTCCGTAACAGCCATAGCCAGGAGGCAAGGTCCATGGAGATATGTCACCAAGTATGATCTCTAATGTAATAAAAACCTCACATACCAAATCTTAGAACCTCAAGGGTCTAAAAGTATGGCATCTTGTACGGAATATCAATAGTCTCATCAAGCCATTCTCGACATGTCAAGGTGTACAATACCTCTATATTATAGTATTACTAATATTCTTAAAAGATCGGGTATAATCAAGTTTTCATAACCAGTAGTTCCATAAGTGTCAAAAAGTTGTACTCACTGCCGTACATTTATTAATCAAATGTTATTCGCCGGTGCTAGGATGTAAAGCCTGGATAAAAATAATTGAAAATTGTATTATTGGGAGCGCAATACAACATCGAGTCTAAAATAGTTAAAAAAAACCATTTAATTATATTATTAAATATTCCAATTTATCAACATATATAATTATTCATCATTGTTACAAAAATCTATCTCTAGCCTCTACAGCTAAAAAATCATGTGGTGATACTGGCCCAACCCCAATGCGCTCTTATCGAAGCCAAAGCCCAACTTCTCGTATCATGAACGCACAACATATCAACAAGTATATATCAACATATGATCATGCAATAGTAATTTTCTATGCCCTCCATAGGTATCGCTAGCAAATTTCTAAGTCACAGGCACTGTGTCGATCGGAGCCTAAATATAAATATCAATATGTAAAGGATGAAAGAACGGTACGAGATCACTATATCCACCTAGATACCCAACCCTTAGATTCTATTTAGAACAATTATTAAAGCTATAAGCCTATAGATAGCCATACGAAGCCTACTTGTCGTCCAATGATAAAACGCTGCAAACACAAATCTTACTCTGACTGATATCAAACAATCTTCGAATGATTTGAAACTTACTCCAAAGTGTTTTATATGTTAATATGAGTCTAACGGCATGATTTATACTAAATATAGGGATGGGCCTAAAATCGAGCCTAAAATGGGCTTGTAGGGCCCACTCACCTGAACAGAAAATAAAGTTCACTACGGAGTTCCCAACATTACCAGGAGCTTAGATAGATTTGACATACATAGGGTCAAAGATGCAGCTTTTATGGATTAAACGTTGGAATTTTGATATATTAATGATACCAGAAGAAAAATATACCCAGGGAATAAAGAATTATGCAATAATATATGAATTATTGCATGATTATATAAACTTCATCAATTGGGGTTCATTAATGGTGGAAATTAAGAAACTGAAGAATTAAAAAGGAGAAGAACTTACCCAAAATGCATAGAAATCGAAGAACAACAATAATGGTATTTTTCTTAGCCTTGGAATAATTTTCGGGAGAGGTTTTTTGCACAAGAATGGGTGAAGATGGAGTGACTTTTCTAAACCAAAATGTTAGGATTGTATAGGGATTTATTTACTGTCAGGCCCCTAAGTCATCGAGATTGCGTCACCAATTTTGCGATCGCATCGAGGATTTTGATCAGAGCATCTCGATCACGTAAATAGGATTGCAATCGCGTAGAATATCTTGGTTAATTCATCGCGATCACACAGAAGGAATATAGTTCATATCGCTATTGCGGTTGGCCCAGTGCGATCGTGATAAGTAACTTTACCTGCACCAGCTGCAGGTTTTGACAGCAATTTGCTATATTTCCAACTTAGGTTTCGAAAATGAAGCATAGTCCAAATTTTACAAACTAAATATGTATTTTACATAAAAAAAACATACTCTGGACTCAACGAAATCGATGAAATTGACATCGAAGGGTTTTTGAGTAAAAATGACTCCAAACCAAAACTTAGCCAAAAGTAGAAAATTACTAACTTCTTTCAAAATGACTCAAATCGAGCATGAATACCTTGAAAAGCTTACCAAGGGTTAGAATATCCTAAATTCACCATTACAAAGCTAATGGAAGCATCAGATTATGATCCAACATTCTGAACACCAAATTACTACCCAAGCTCTACATTAGGCCATAAACTTAACTAAAATCAATAAATTGGCATAACTTGGAAATGAAAACTCCAAAACACAAACTTAAGGTCAATTTTGACCTTTTTTGGCATTCCAGAGCTAACAGAACTGTTAAAATTTAATTCCTGACTCGTCTTGATGTAAAGATGACTTCGGTCAATAAGTACTTAATTTTAGGCTTTAAAATAGAAAATTAGAGATATGTCTCAACTAAGTAGCTAGGGATCCGAACTACCGGTCCCAGCAAGTCATAAATGACCTAGAAAAACTACTGAAATGCTTTAGAATGCAAAACATCATTTATTTTTATAAATGACCAAGAGGGTTAATAGGTGTTAGGGGATCAACAACATGTTCAATAGGAGAATAAACAAGATTTAATTCTATAACACAACAAATAAGGGTGTTCGAGAGGAAAACAAGGAGATAATAGCATCTATAGTTCACAAGATAACCTGTAGGGCAATAATCGATCAATTTATTAAGCCAAAGAAGTGTAACGAGGTAATGAAGTGAAATAACATAATATGGGGAAACTAATTTTACCTTTCGACACATTATACTATCCAGCCACATCACGAATACCACATGCACACCTAGTCTTAAAGAAGAGAAGTTGTAACCTACTTATAGGTCGATAAAGATATATTGACTAGAAGTCAAAAGTTTGAGCTCTGTAGAATAGCCTGAGAGAGCTCAAAACTAACACATACATAACACATAAGTCAAACAAAAAGAATGAGACCTATATTGCTATAGAAAAGATCGAGTTAGATATCAGGATGAAAATGAGCCCATGGCCACCCAACCAAAGAAATAGAAAATAAATACCATTGTATAGAGTTCAACTCAAGGAACATGTGGCTCAAATTTATGCTTAAATAGATAAGGAATTGGTAAGAAAATAACTAGAAAATTTAAGATATACAAAACTTTCTATATGCGGAATTACTCTAGAAATACCCAAAAATTAGCCGAATAAATGACGAACAAAAGGTCCTCCAACCTTCAAAAAGCTTCCCGCAACAATTACCACTAGAAACTACAAAGAATTTGTCCTAGGAGAGGCTTTTCATAAAGTTCAAGGTCATGCTTCTTATTATAAGGGATTAAGACAAGAATTAAGCTAGGAATTTACACAAAAATGGAGGATAAATGATCAAAATATGTTCCCTAGCACCCACTATGATATAATAGCAATACAAGGTGTAAACCAAGCTCCTAACATTTAACAATGGCGATTTAATGACATAAAATGATCTAAAACGAAGAAGAAAGAAATATATATAGACAACCAGCCATCCTAGGAGCACCATCGATAGTGACCAAAATTCCTAAGCCCAGCACAGTCGCATAACTGGTGCGCTGGTCTGGATCCTAAAAAAATAATTTTATTTGAAACGGACCCCCAAGATGGGTTTGGAGACTAATGAAAAAAAACTATATATGTAATCTTCTTGTAAATGACCTTTTGGACTCAAAAGAATTGACAAAAATAGCCATTACATTCCATGGAACCAAAAGGATCCTTATAGGCCAACAAGATCTCCAAAATGAGTCTAGCCTCCTCGGGAAGTGTACCAATACCCTACCAGTACAAATTTGATATTTCGAAGCTAATGGAAGTGTTAGAATTAAAATCTAATGCTCATATATTTTAAGGTTGACTATAGTCAAACTTCAAACTCCAAATCAACTGAATGTACAAAAATCAACTCAATCCCAATCTAAACCACGGGACCAGACCAAGGTTCCTACTAGACCAAATCCACTTTCTAAAGATAAAAAATATAGTTAAATTTTATCCTGAGCTCGTTTGTTAATAAATCACTCATGATTTGCACTATCCAAAAGTTTAAACTTCAATATATGAAAATCGAGATAACGAGCAACACTGTTAGGGAACTGAACTACCAATATCAGCAAGTCATAAATGACTTGGGTAGCTATAGGAAAGCTTTAAATGTAGGAAATGCGGAAAGACACAGCAATGGCCCGAGAGGGTCCTCACACAATTAGAACCAAACAATACACATGTAATTACACTATAGTTATACTCTAGCAATTAACTAGGTCATGATAACTACTATAATGTACAATTACTAGGCAATGTAATTAAATAAACTTTAATACAAGGTGAATTTTCAAATAGGCCCTTAAGGTTTTAAAAATTGGAATTGATGTAATTATTATTGTCATAATTATACAACAAATAATTACATAGTATAGTTAATTACCATGACATTTTCATTTGTTATAATAATATTATAATGAAATTATATGTTTTTTTTTATTAATTTGTGGCCATTAGCCGTTTAATAATGTATAATACAAACACAAACAAGGTTTAAATCCAAGTAATAAAGAAAATAACTCTCTCCCAGCAACAAATATCATTTGTCTAAATACTCGAAGTCTATTAAGTAGATTCAATGTCTACTCATATTCTCTTCCCGTGTGCCGATTAGGAACCCATGAGTTCCATTTGCTATGAGCTTCACTGAGCCTTTCTTTATTTCGTAAGTTTTGACCTCTATTGAACACAATTGCTTGATTGTCCCTATTAGTTCTTCTTTGTGTGAGTATATGTTTGTTGTTTGGTTGCATAAGTGTAATTACATAGTCAGACAAACATTTAAAATTAAAAGTTAGTTATAAAAGTTTAAATTTAATATTTAATAAAAAATGTCTTTTTATTAAATTAGGTATAAGACATGTTGTCTCTTAATAATATATAGAATGATAACCACATATTTTTAACTAATAATATAAAAATATAGTTGATATATATTTTTAAAATTAATTATATTTTAATTTATTTAAAGATAAAAAACTAAAAGTGTACATCTTTAACAATGCCATAAAATGCATGTTTCACAAAAAAAATAATATCATACATATAATTAAAAATGATCTAAATTATCCTCAAGTATTAGAAATACTCAAAATATACTCTCCTTTCATTTTTGGGCTCTAAAATATCCTTCTCATCCACCTTTGGGGTTTTAAAATGATCTGCTTATCCACCTTTGGGCCATATCTTACCCCTCCCTTATCAGACCTCTTAGAAAATATGAATAGGATTTTTATATAACACTTGACCATTTTTCCTTAGTTAGAATTTTAATTAATAAAAAAATTATTAATACATACAACCAATCCAAATCCCACTTAAAATAGGATACCCGACCTTGCTTAACCTGACAAAATCCTAAGAACTAAAGATGTAAAATAATCTCAACTGATGATTTTCAACTTCAGTTGTTCTTGTCCAAAAGTACGATTATAGACAGTATTTCTGATTGTGTTCAGCTGAAGACTGAAGTTTAGTTTTAACTTGTATGGACTGATTCGAAGGTTAAAGCATAGAAAAACAACAAACTCCTTCAAGAATCTCCCCACCTTGGAAATAAAACTAAAATGTCAATAGATGTTCTTCTTCTACTGGTTTCTTATAGTTTTTTCCCTTTTCAATGGGCCTCTCCGAAATGCTCCTTTCTCTTTTTTAGTAAACAGAATTCAATATGTTCATGCACAATGTCTATAACATGTTTGTTCTTTCTGCAAGAATAAAGTACGTAAAGAGTTCAGCTTGGTTTTCTTTCTGGATAATTTATTAATCATAATATTGTCTCTAGTTTCATCGGATTAGAATATTTTGCTCATTCAATTATTTGAATTGGATCAAATTTAACTAGATCAGGTATCCTATTCTAATTGGGATCGGAATTGGATTTATGGATTTTAATTCATTAAATTTTAATCGATGAAAAGTTGTCACGTATTAAATAAAAATCCTAATCATTTTTTTCCAAAATGTTTATTAAGAGAAAGGGAAATATAGAGCCCAAAGGTAGATGAAAAGAACATTTTACAGCTTAAAGAAGAAAGGGTATATTTGTGCCATTTCTAATACTTGAATGGTTATTTAGGTCCTTTTCAATAAATAAAATATCACAAACTTATTCAAATATTTGAAAAACATTAATTTATGAATTCTAATTTGTCATAGTCCAAATTACAAGATTATATAGCACTTACTCAATTCTAACTTACTAGGAGAACCACTTACAACCCAATCATTAATAAGCAGAAGCTCTTTAAAATGACATTAATAGATCTAAAGCTAAAAAATCATAAGCATAATTAATATCATCAAAATATACAAAATCCTTAATAAACCAGATTCAACACTTTTCGGGGATCTAGTTTACATATGTACAAGAGATCCTAATAGAGAGTGAATAAAATAAAATAAAAGACACAACTTTCGCCTAAGGAATGAGAGGCATGAAATTTATGAATTTCAATCAACTTGAAACACAAGTACACCAAAGATGGATGCGGCAAGACTAGTATCGGTATACTACACGTATTGGAAGGAATTATCGATGGACTAAGATTAATTCACGCTAAACTATGTATAAATCAACAAAATCAGCAAGCAACCTTAAGTATAATTTTTCATACTAACTTAAAATACTTATTACGCCTTCCTAACAAATTTGAAGTTTTTAAATTATCTTTCTTATGTCAATTAGGCCATTGTAAATATAACAAAAGTATTCTCTCTTTTGCATTAAGTAAAATAAGCACTAAAATAGTTACTGATAGTTAACATCATCAGAGTTATCCATTTATTTGGATAGACAATAAAGTAGATGTCTCTATTTTGGCTACCATTCATGACCCAAAAATCGAGCTGTGATCCCACCAGTAGACAAGCCCAAACTATGGCCCAAAGAGGTTAGTGACAGGCTAGTACTAAGTGCCAAAAGAAAAAGAAAAAGAATGAGATGAAAAAAAGGAGAATGTAGAGAATATAAGAAGGGAGACAGAACTACATACATAAAAGGTAAATACCCTAAACCTAGTATCATGGCTTAAGAGCATCCATGTATAAAATAATAAAAAATACAACCTAGAATCGGCAAAAACTAGAAACAACTAGCCTAAAGACAAACTAGGATGTTTGTGTGTCTGAAGAAGAATAGGTCATCATCAACATTAACTGCTTGACATAACTCTGAAGTAGGTACGATATATCCCGCACGATACGTCTACCTTGCTGGCTCTTACATGAATTCGCATAAAAAAAAAAGATACAGAAGTGTAGCATGAGTAGCAATGGGTACCCAATATGCATCATAGGTCCACCAGGAAATAGTAATACATAAATAAAGTGAAAAGCGATCATATAAGAAAGCCATGACACTAACACAAAATCAACAACAATAGGAGGTGGAAATAAGTACAACCAACAAATATGTCAAAAATCGACTAATTAAGGTGAAAAAGGAACACAGTCTCAGTGCAAGAAAGTCAAGGGCTATGTAACACATACATGGAGCTCTAGTGCAGTAACTAGAAGTACATAAGTACAAAATAAAAAGGAATGGAACAAAAAAGGTAAAGCAACTACACTAGTGATAAGTCAAATATGGAAAAAATAACATATAACAAGAAAAATAGAAAGTAATACCTTGCCTAGCATCCATACCACCAGTGGGACAATCAATAGGCTAACTAAGCAACCAAAGAAACCGAACGCCTCATCTTCCTTGTAGGAACAAACCAACAACCAAGGAATCCAATTTTACTCTCCTCTTAAGCCTACCAGATACAAACAAATACGATAAATGAAATGCAATGGGGTGATGAGAAAAGTAAATACGTTCCTGCATGTACCCTAACTGGACGTACCAGTTATAGGAAGGCCCACAAGAGACATCTCTGTACACCACTATCCTCTATGTATCCTTTACCCAATGCTGCATATAGTGCCTACCGCATAGTGGACCAGGTCAGTAGGGTCTTGGAGTGAATCATCCTATATGTATTATCTTCGTATCAGTACTTGTATCATCACAATGTGCCAAGCATAAGAAAATAGAGCCCATCTCATATAAGTTCCAAGTATC
Organism: Withania somnifera; assembly: GCA_039654485.1. Taxonomy (NCBI): domain Eukaryota; kingdom Viridiplantae; phylum Streptophyta; class Magnoliopsida; order Solanales; family Solanaceae; genus Withania; species Withania somnifera. Next base: position 4,048 of record JBDJHY010618976.1, on the reverse strand, counting down.
AAAAACCCGAGCCCAGCTCATATATAATATTTCATTTGAAATCCAATAGTTGTTGTCGCATAGGCATATACAGTAAAATAGTGACAATTTAGAAAAAGTAATAATAACAATATGAGAAAGTAGTTCCACACTGCCCAAAAGTCATGAAAAGTATAAGTATAACATAAAACTCAATTTTTGATTATTTCGCCGATTCTTGTTATATTATAAGGAAAATAGCTCCATACCATGGAGTGGTCATGAAAAGTATACATATAGGTATGAAATCGTTCAAAGTATTAGTCTGAGAAAACCCAAGGTTTTATCATAGTTTAACTAGTAAAAATTTTGAGTCCAGACTATACTGAACCCAAGCGGTCAATGCATATTCGTAACATAAAAAACCAAACAACATTCTAGATTGGCGTAAGCCACTAGCTAAAATCGGGGGATAACTACTAAACTCGACCACTAGTTATGTCCCCTCTCACCCAAATTACATTCTAGAGATAATGCAAAATATACAGAAGCACCCACGTAGCCGTAGGGTTATATAATATGCGGAAACACAAGTAAAATTGGTTGTAGGCAAAAGTAATAATAATAACTGGGCACCAAACTAGTAAACCAACCCCAAATGGATTTACCAATAATATGCATCACTAATTACCAGTCTTAAAAGAGTAAGATATAGACTAACTGAAAGTCGATAAACCAAATTCTAAAGCCACTACAATGAAGTATTTAAAGGAAAACTTATGTAAAACTCTTTCTTTTCTTTTTTCTTTCTCCTCTTCTTATTTTTTTCTTCTTCTTATTTCTTTCATTTTTTCTTTCTTTTCTTTCTATTTTCTTTGCTTTTTGTTTCTTTGTACTGACCCTCATGATCATTTTTACATTCACATGACTTTTTCCTACTTAGATCATTCCTGTAACTTTCCTAAGTCGTTCATGACTTGCAGGGATCGATAGGTTGGGTCCCTTCTAGTTTTATAGTTTGATTCCCTTTTAAGTATAGATTCTTTATGGTGTACTTGGCTTATATGATCCTGAATAGCCTTTTCTCTATTTTGTTGAGTCCAAATGATTGATTATGTATAGATTCTATATAAGGGTTTTTGAAATCAGATTCCATTTCTATTCCATACCTGGTTTGGAACATTTGTTTGAATCTCAATATTCAGTGTGATTGCATTGGAAGGACATGACCGCCCCACCGCCTGGAAGGCCTATATAAGGTTCTTTATTCATTTTATTGACATATTTTGCAAGTTTTCTCCAAAAATTCTTATATTCTGATGTCTAAACCAGTATATTAAGAGACCTTTTGGTGTTTTTAATCGGTGGAACCATATTCCTGTGGTTCTACAAGAATTTCTACTTGGTAATTCTTCAATTCTTCTTTAGTTATAAAGTTTTCTACTTTACATAAACTTCCCAGGATTTATAACTTCAATTTCTAATTTGAGCCTATTTTGTACAATATGATGTATGAGTTATGCTCTACGTATTGCTATAAATATTTCTTATTTTCAAGCTATTAGATTACATACCAATTTTTAATTTTGATTGTGACCCTACTATTTATATAGCATTATGGGTCTTGTTTTACTTATTTGATGCATGGGTTACATTTTTTCTAGCCTCGCACGATTTCAAGCTTTGTATGTGATTTTTGGATATTGATCATGCTATTCAAGGACATCACCGGAATCTAGGTAGCCTATGATAAACTTTCTTCAAACTAGGTATTAGTGTAGTATATGTATAGCAAAAGTGCCGGTTTGGTGCTAGGATACTAGGTTGTCCTTGAGATGCTTATTCTTCTAGTCTATGGCCTAAATAGATGGCTTATAGATTAATTAGTTACCGCAGGGCTATATCACCGTACCTGCATGTTCAACACTAACTCTAGAACATAGTGTGGTTGGGGGATTAATAATATTTTTGGCGAGTATCATTTATAGGCTTAATATGGAACATAGTAAGGTTAGGGAGGAGATTATACTAGTGGTTAGATATTAGTAGCTATCCCCTGATTTAGGCTTGTGGTTTTAGAGCCGATCTATATAGGATGATTATTTTGTTTTCTACCTAATATGTTGTGTATGATTAGGCCGTGTGTGTCCCTTTGGCATAGATAGCCGAATGCAGCATCGTTCGATAGTTAGTATCCATATGTGATGATATCATGCCCTCTCCCGGTGCGATCCTGGGAATAAGTTGTGTTGGGTTGAGCTATGATAACTCCATGTTTTCTCTAGTACGGGTGTGTACTTGGCCCTTGATAGGTGGCCTCTAGGCAGTTGTGGAATCTTTGGTGTGATTACCCGTGGCTCGGGACCATAGTTTGGCTAAGAGAGGATGTACCTTGTGACTAGGGCTTTGCAGCCGTCATATGGATTAGAAGCCTTAGAAAAGTTTAGCATATTGATTGGTTTTCGTCGAGAGCATGTATTAAACGTTTTAAAAGGTAACTTGATCTTGACAGAGTAATACCCAGACTGATTTCATCTATACTTATACTTTCCACATCTATGCTAATGAAAAGTATGGAGCTATTTTACCATAGTATCTGAAGCTATTTTCTTATGATGACGTTGATTTTTGGATATTTCTGACATGACGACAATTTTTTTATCGAGCCTTGGATTTTTTCTTACATGGATGAACTTAAGTTTCCACTGAAATATGATATATGGGCTAAGCTCAAGTTTTGGCCTTTTGGCCCTAATGTCTATGACACTGATTGGTCTTATTACAAGGATTTTTGTATGTAGGATTAGATCCCTTGGCAAACAGAGATAGAATGATTTTAGAAGATTAATTATCGGCACCTTGAACTATACTATCGAAACTGTGCTCTGAAGATTTATTGTTAGTTACCCAGTCCATGGACTCTCCAACCTGGGTTTCCATGCCTGGGGTATGTTGCATGGCTGGTGGAGCAGTATATTGGGGTAGGTTGGGTAAATATATGGGGAAGCTTCCATAAGTCTGCTCCTGACAGAGTCTTATACCAAGGAGACCGTATGGGTACTATTTACTTATCAGCACCCCCATGCATTGCATCCTCTCACATTTTTTTTACTCTTCAGGGTTTAAGAGGGAGTACTTGTTGGGTTACTTGGTTGCTTGAGTGTACCTACTGGTAGAATGGGTTGCCGGTCGGGTTTGTTTGCTAGTAGACTTGGTTTGTTCCCTTCTATATCTAATTAGTGCTGTTCGTGCACTTATTGTATTTACAATGGCTTAGCTTGTTGATGATTTTGTATTCTCTTATTGGTCCTTCCTTATGCTTGTCTAGTTTTGTATTCTCTTATTGGTCCTTCCTTATGTTGGTCATGTTGGAGCTCCAGGTACATGTCGCGTTTTGTCGTGATTTTCTTGTCGCCCAGGTTTTGTGTGTGATACCTTGATAGTGACTTTCCTTCACTTGTTAGCTGATAGATGACCCCTTCACTGCTCTTACTAGCTATTATTACCATTATCCCATTCTATTATACATTATATGCCACTGCCTTATTTACTGTTGATCGTCCTTTACCTTGCATATGCTTACTTTTTCCCAATCGGCCTATGATGCCTATTGGGTACCCATAATGTTTGATACTCATGCTACACTTATACATCTTTTCCTGATGCAGGTCTTAGTACGAGTCATTCGAATAGACTTGATCATACGGGTTAGCTTGGTAATGTTATGGAGATACGGTAAGCAGTTGACGTTCATACTAATCGTTGTTCTGCCAGTCTTTACGACTGTTCCACTTGGAGTATGGATAGTTAGTTTTTAGTTTTTTTGTATTATAGGTAGTATTTTATACCTTTCTATATATAGATGCTCTATAGAAATGATACCATGTTCTAGGGAGTCATGTTCGGTTATCTATTCTCATGCTCTACTTCTATTTAATCCCATGATCTACTTTTTTTCTTTTAGGTACTTAGAGGTGGCCCCCCACTATTTGTTCTAGGCTAGAGTTAGCCTTTTCTATAGGTGAGATATTGAGGCCATCACAATGGGGTCGTGACATTCCTGTTTCTTAAGGTTGAAGAACTAAATTTT